>LUCH01002967.1:0-24139 GCA_013368495.1 Paragonimus heterotremus
AGGTCAACAGGCCGCTCTTGCACGAACGTTAGACTCATTGCATGTCAATATCTGCTGTACCTCGGAAACTAGAATCTATGACAGTAGTCAACGTGTGGAACTAACAGCACCCACATTGTCTACCCGATACTGGTTATACACTTCGAGTGACTCCACAGTCGCCGTTACAGGTCAGACTGGAGTAGGTATAGTCCATAGCTTGACGGCCGCAGCCTCATTGATAGATTGGATTCCTGTTAACGGCAGACTGTGCTGTCCGCTTGGGAGGTTCCGTTAAAGCCAACTCTAGACGCAAGACTTCCAGCAATTTATTCATTGATTGCTTATGTTCCAGCGGACTACAGTGACGTCGGCGTCAAAGACGCGTTTTACTCAGATCTGGCCGCTCTCCTTCGGTCGACACGTGGCTCTGATATAATCGTTCTGGCGGGAGATATGAATGTTCAGGTCGACCGCCTTGGTGAGACCGAGTCTCGTTTAGGTGGCAAGTTTGGGGTAGCGTCACATCGATCAGATGACGGCGGGCGATTGTTGTAGCTGTGCGCTCAGCAAAAGCTATTTTCAGCCAGCACTAGTTTTACGTATTGTTCACGTCATTGCTGTACTTGGTGCCCATCTTCTCCGAATCAGGCCTGGTCTCAGATAGACCACATAGCTGTTAGTTACAGGTGGCGTGGTTCCATCCAAGACCGTCGTTCTTAGTGGAGCATGTACTTGGACTCAGATCATGCATTTGTATGTTGGCGTTTTGCTTTTACTTTTGCTGGTCAACGACCCCACCAACATGAACGACTGGCTATTGAGAAATTGGCCTTAACATCAGCAAAGCAAAAGTAGCAAACCAGTTTAGAAAGCTGCTTTAGTGGTACTCACTCCGAAGATCCTAATAGCTTCTGAACACAAATCTCACAGGTTATTCAGAAAGCAGGTACGGCAGCATGTGACACAGGGTTACATAAGTTCAACAAACATTGGTTTTTGTATAAATCTCTGGAGTTATTAGAAACCAGACGGAAGATTCTTCCTGGTAGTTCACATAACAATTCTAGAAGGGATATCTGTAGGAAATTTAAACGTAGTCTGAAGGCTGATCGTGAGGCTTGGTTAGTGGAAAAAGTTAGGGAAGTGGAGGTCGCTTTTGCCTCAGGGAACAGCGGCAAACTGTTTAAGCTGATCCGTGCTACTGGTCCCAGGCGACCGTCTGTCAATGAAGCTATCAGCGAGGCAGATGACACACTAATTTATAAGTACCGAAGGTTGGAACGCTGGGAAGAACACTCTGAGGGTCAATTTAGTTGGCCTCCTGCTTCTACCGTGCTGTCTCTACAAACTTCTGATGCAACACCCTGGTCGGTAGATTTAGAACCACCCACTGAGACTGAGGTTCGCAACTGCATTTTGGCTCTCAATCGTAATAACGCCGCTGGTCCAGATGATCTAGTGCCAGTACTTTTTAAAGAAGGTGGAGAGGTGTTAGTTGAGGCCTTGATTCAGCTGTTTCAACTTGTATGGACGACGGAGACCATCCCTCCGTGCTGGGGTCATGCGATAATAGTTCCAATATTCAAGAAACGTATCGGGAGCTCTTACGAAAACCATAGAGGAATTAGTTTGACCCGCCGATTCTAAGATTCTTGCATCCATTATACTTTGTCGACTCACTGCAGTTCGGGAGTTAAACATTAAAGAAGAACAGGCAGGATTTCGTCCTGGCCGGGGGTGTATAGGTCATATTTTCACCCTTCGTCAAATTTTGGAGCAGCGTCATGTATACCGCCGGCCAACAATTACCGTATTTCTCGACTATAAAGGGCGTTCGATTCGGTGGACCGATCTACACTTTTAGAGTCGGCTGAACGCAGGGGTGTACCGACCAAGTATGTGAACATACTGTTGGCGCTTTACTCTCATACTTCGGCTCAAATCAGGGTTTACGGTGAACTGTCTGACAGTTTCAGCACCAAGGGCGGCGTTCGTCAAGGTTGTACCCTTTCACCATTTTTGTTCAACTTCGTCATGAACGAAATAATAGAGGATTGTCTTCGGCAGTCACAAGATGCCGGTGTGGGCCTCCTAGCTAGTGGAAGGCTGAATGATATTGATTATGCTGACGATAAAATGTTGCTGTTTGACAACTTTCAAGCGGCACAAACAACGCTTCACGTTCTGTTAAGTACTTCGGAGTGAGCTTTGCAGCCTCAACTTGCGAAGTACTTCTGCAAGATGACTGTGATTACGTAGATTTAATGTTAGGTAATGAGATCGTGGAAGTTATTGACCGATTTGTATACCTGTGAAGCTGCATCAGCGGTGGCGACGACGGAGCTGCAGGGAATGAAATAGCGGCGCGTACTTCCAAGGCTAGAGCGGTATTTACTAATCTGATGCACTTACGGCGACAGGAAGGTATCTCTTTGAAGCTTAGGGGTCGCGCATATTAAACAACAGTGAGGGCTGTATTACTTTACGTCAGCGAAACCTGGCCGCTCAGAGTAGAGCACGTGAACTGTCTTCAGGTGTTTGACCACCGATGTCTGCGTTGAATCGCACGTATCGGGTGGTACCAATGAGTAAGCAACGAGGAGGTTAGGAAACGGGTGTTTGGTACTGATTGTCAAACGAGTTCTTTCGTCCAGTCGTTACACCTGCACAGAATTAGATGGTTAGGCCATGTTCTAAAGATGTCAGCTAGTCATTTGCCATACCGAGCACTGTTTGTCAACGCTGCGGCCGACTGGCGTAAGGTGCGAGGTGGACAAATAATGACCTGGCGTAGACAAATGAAGTCGTTCACGAAGGGGTTGGCCACTGTAGATCGGGTTCGTCTCCCGGGCTGGAGCCCTTTCGACTCACGAATTCGGTGGCTTGTGACGTTGGGTGAGATGGCGGCTAACCGAGCTTAGCGGCGTGAATGTTGTCGTTGTTTGTGAATTGAATGCACTTAGTGACGCGGGGCAGTGAAAGCCGTGAGGAAGCTGTCTTGCTGATGACGCCTTACTTTCACTTACAGCTCGGACGTTTGTTTACAAGGTGAATGCGTCTTGATGTTGTACGTCTGAACAGTGACGTAGCTATTCTTAGTAGTTAGGTCCATTTCTCTCCCATTTTTTTCTCTCTTCCTAAACAGGGTTTGTTTTTTCTACTTTATGGTTATGTGGCAGTTAGGCATCAGTGTGAACCACTGATGTATTGCTGTCTATGAAAGAGTGAATGGCGATGTTGAAATGGACGACTTTTGCATTCAATGTACGATCAGACTTCGGTTAAGGTTATCAAAAGGATTCTCTGACTCCCTTCCCCCTGATTTTTTTAGGTGTGGAAGGTCAGGTTTTACGCGTGCGTATGCCATACTCGGACCTCGAAGTAGGTGTGGTCTTGTGAGCGCTATTTCAGTGTACTGACTGCCTTCAAACGTCACTTCCAGTAGGCGAGGGAAGTGCGTTAGAGCAACCGAATTAGACCGCGAAAGTTGTTGGAGTCCAGCTGACTTGCAGTACATATTTCGGACCATAATTGGCGGTCACGGTGTTCGCGCTCAACCAGTGGTGTTGCTAGCGATTCTGCAAAGTTAGAAACAATTACGCTGTATGGGTTACCGGAGGTCTGAGTTTATGCCAGTGACAAACTGAACCTCGGCGTCTTTGGCGCGGTTCCTAGTATCATTTGCTTCTTTTCTGGTTACTTTATCAAGAGTTTCTGGTTCCTTGACCAACGAGCTGTTTACATCAGCAGGATTAACTCAACTGGTTCTTTTGTTGCTACTTGTCACCTATACGCTCTGATTAACAATGGAAACCTCAACAGTGATACTGGGGTGATGAACATTGGAGGTAATCACCTCGGTCTCTGTGGCTGACAGCTGGATATCAGCGGTTCCGAATGAAGCCCTTAAACTCTCACGCGAAAGTGAAAGTCTAGAAATCGCTGTGGGGGGGGGGTTAGCAAACTATTTGTCTGGCAACAGACCTTATTCGTCAGGTGTTCCGTTTGAGTGGGCGTCACAATTTCTAATAGGACGGCCAGAAGCGTGAGTGGCATCATTAATTGGACATTCTTTAGAAGGGAGTACGTTAAATCCTGTTCTGCATTTATTACATAAAAAGACGAGACGATCAACAATGTCGTGTGTTAACGTTTTGTAAGGGGCAACTATGATTTTGGGTTCGCATACCCTGTGAGTCCAGCGTTAGCAACCGTGATAACATAGTCCCTGCTGGTTAGAGTTCACAGTACACGTAATGCACAGACTGATTCCACCTTTGGTAGCTACCTGAGACTTGCGATTTCTGGGAGTTAAATACCAGATAAACCGAAACGCTTATGGCTTTGTCGGTGAGCAAGCAAAAACAAGCTTAAACTGGTTACTGGGCACCGAGCTGCAATAAGGAGATAGCCCCGTGAAAAAGGGTCCCAATGAAATGAGAGTACAGTGGCTTACTACTTCAGTGAGAATGAAGCAGTGGAAGTGGAGACCGTTGAGTTTGCGAACGGAGAGGTGTAGGCGCAGGTTTACACTACATGGTCCATAATAAGGTCTTTCTGAGCGTCCAGGGAGTTTACTCAAGGATCGTGTGTATTGCTCGGGTCGATTAAAAGTGAATTATTACTTCACGCACTGCTGTCTGCAAAACTCCATAAGGTGCTCTTTGATAACACCAAATTTAAACAGTACTACTAAGAAAGCACTCCGCAGTTTCTTAAAAACACGAACTCACAAGAATGAATCCCAGTTGAGTGTATAATGGTATAGTCCATAGTTCTGGCAATATAAAAGAAGCATCAGATTGATGTAGGTGACCCATACTCAGTTGACACTCTTCAGTGTATGACCTTATGTGCCTCATAAATTTTAATACGTCAATATGCCCCAACCACGTAACTATAGTCAATATCGAGAGGTGTGGTGGTGTAGGAGACTAACAGTAGGTTAGAATCACGATTTCAGCGGGCATGCTGAGCAGTGAAGCTGTAGCTGGATAACAGCCGGTGTTTAATGGGGTTAAAAAACAGATACCCTTTTCCGAAAATATTCTGCAGTGAAATCAGAGGTAGAGAAAACAAATAAAAAATAAGGGTTCGATGTTGGTGGAGTTTCATGTGGATTCAGAACCGCCGGAAAAACCTAATTAAGCCTGAGTTTTTTCGCGGCGGAAATATCGCTTCAAATCCACGACTTATGGAAAAATCTTGTATATCCTATCTATGGGGCATACGTTCCCTTTTGTATAGGAATTACTGAGAAACCCCGATGAAACGAATGACCTGAAATGTTAGTAAAGTGGAACAAACGATATTTCCAAGTCATCCGTGAAAACACCATATTTCAGTTAACCTGACATCACATTGTGTTTCAACGGTCCATTAAGGATTATTCACTTCCGCACGTTGAATCAGCATGGCGACAAACGATGAAAGCATCTTTAGAAGAATATTCAAGGTGAAGTACCCAAAATTTGAATATCTGGAAAATTTCAACGAGAAACTTGTACAAGCTTTTCTATTCACAATTCACAGACAGCTACAAGTGCTATCATCATAACCATAGCAGCCATGAGCCTGACCAAAAGGTACTGTGGCTCGGGCTGCCGCTCATCTCAACAGTGACGTGGAATACCGTAGAAGAAAATACTACTAAAAGGTTTGAAAATTAATAAAAGAAGACTAAGCGGAAGAACTGGAAATGGTATGGATGCAGGTACGCCATTGACTGCGACACACCGCCATCCCGGATAGCGTCGCTAATCAACGGTTGAAGAAATCACGAGGACCCCAACGAGGCAAGCTACACCTACGCACTTTGTTCAGTGGAACAGTCACGGTCTTCACATTTCGTGACCATGTTGTTGCTTGACCACTCACTCTTCCTTACAGCGACAACCGAACGTCTTTTCGACGCCACGGATCACAGTTTGACAACGGCAATTCGTGTCTTTGTTATCCTTGATGATATCTCATCAGCACTATTAAAAGCTGAGGAGATAGTGTTACCCAAGTATGTGAAACTGTCCGAAATCTCAAGCGGATTATCTGCAGTAAAGAAAGCAGGGGTGGAAGTGCCCCAGTCTTGAAGCGACAGTTTTGTAGTGACCAGCGATCGTGTGGCTTCTCTAAGGATCCCGGGTGCAACCGTTTTTCCGCTCGTCTGTTCTGTACGCAGGATTATGCGTACGCCTGCAGCAGGGGGCCTGATATGAATTTAGTGCCACTTTCTTCAGTCGTACAACTAACTACACGCAGCAAATGCTTGTCCTTTCCCTGACTAATCTATTATTTCATTCTTCAAGGTCGTTTAACCAGAACCTTTTCGAGCGTTGTTTAACGCACTCGAAGGTTCCACGCACTTTTCGCCTGGAGCGCTTTCGAGTGCCGCTTTGGTCCATCTCGCGCTTTTTCCCTTTCTACTCTTGGTTGCTGCCGTTGGTCCTAAACTAGGTTAGATCTAACTACTGGAAATATACCGTTTGTTTCCAAACCCCGCTGCGTTTTTTAGTTTGATGCCTGTTGGTACTACGTTTCGATTGATCTTCCGGAAAGGCGTTTTAAATTGTTAGTGGACGAGGGTCTAGCACATACCCACTTGTCCACTACATTTTGCACTCTGAAGGTGCGAAACGCACTCTACACAAACCAGCCAGGTCACACCTTGTCCAGCATGTCTTCGGCAGAGGGGCTAAGTAAGACAATGTCGTCCGCGTATTCCAGGACGGTTAACCTAGCACCAGGAAGAGGCTCAATACCAAGTTCACTGTACTCCTCAAGCGCACCCTCCAGAATGTCGTCCGTGACAAAAACGAATCACGGAGAAATCGAACACCCCTGACGAGCACCACTAGAAATGAACACCTGAGACAGTTGTCTATAAACCCTCACCCTGCCTGCAGAGTGAGCATACAGTGATCTTAATCCACGTATTTCCCTGGTACTCCCTTGCGAAGAAGACAGCTCCAGAGAAAGTCATGAGCAACTGAATTGGAAGCAGCCTTTAGGTCCAAAAAGATAACGATCGTCGGCTGTCTTTAACAGTGCCGATGCCCCAAGATACATCGCAAGGCAAAAATATGATCAACACACTCTCGACCGGATCTGAATACTGCCTGTTCTTCTGGGCTTAGTGAGCCGAAGTAAAATGAGGCCAGTAACTAACTTGAAAGCAACAGACACTGAACTGACGTCTTTGTGGTTGTCACACGGACTTCGGGCCCTGTCAAGCTCACTAGTTTGTGAGAATTCTCCCAAAAATTCTCACTCCAGATTCGATGAGTGACCCAGTGGTAATAATTCAAAAGACAACAAACAGCGTAGAACTGTGTGTATTTCCAGAGCCCAGGAACAAGAAAGTGTACAGCCAGTAAACTCCCTGCGTACAGCGCATGGAACGAAAAAGTGAAGAAGTTCCACGCTAGCAGTGAAATGGCATACAATTGGGTTGGACAAACATGCCTCCAACAGGAGGTGTCAAATCGTACAACAAAATGGCTGAAAAGTATCCGTAGATAGAAAGTACTTGTGAATTCCATGAGATAATTGCGGTTCAAAGTTGTCCGAGTTATTATAATATTCGGACAAGCTGCAGCTGGGAAAATGGCACAAAATGGTCGCGGTGAAAGTTTTTGTTTCAATATGCCAATTGCGTAAGCCAATAGTGCGTGCTTTTTTGACGAGTTGACAATTAATTAGCAATTTAACAAAATTTAGAAACCGCTTTGAAAAAACAAAGGAATGTCCAAATGTAATATAATTCCATGTCCTGAAATTAGAAAAACACCTTATTCTGAATATGCTAGTCAAGAAAACCCGATGTTTCTTTCGACGAACAAATCAGTGTTCGGTTCTATAGACTGAGCTTGTTTTTTAGCTGCAAACGTGACATATTGTGAGAACGAAAGTTACACTTAGTATTGTATGCAAAAATCAAGTACGTCGGTGGAGTTTTCTCAGGAAAAATTGGCATTGACTGACACTGATTGCTTAGACACTTATAACTGCTCCGTCCACTTATCCTACCTTATGAGTTAGGCCAAACTGTACTCCACGCTTAGACACTTGTAACTGCTCCGTCCATTTATCCTACCTTATGAGTTAGGCCAAACTGTACTCCACGGTTAGACACTGATAACTGTGGAGAACTTGCGAATTGTAATACCACTGGCGTATTTGGGGCTTCGGTTCTAAATGATACATACTGTCTCCGGCTTACATCAGCGGGTCCATTGGGTGTTCTTTTTGCTTGATTTTACTCCGAAGATGGAGATAATTTATCAAAGGGAGTCCTCATTATCCCGTTCATCAGGTCTGATATCTGCAAGAAAACAATGTGTAAGTTTGTAAATGAGCTCACTTTGCTGAGTGATGTCAGCGGACGAATCACTGGAGATTATGTCTATTTACGCTTTTTTGGGCTGCGCTGCACAAGGCACATTGTCCGGGGACATATCCAAGTCGTTAACCACGATGGGCGGTGTGCAAGATTTGTTCTTTGGATGTGCGGGAACGTTAGCTGAAGTCGACGGAACTGACAAATATGGATGGAAAACATACACCTACCAGGTGACGGCGGTTGAAGTTGTTCGCCACAGAATGGGCATTCCCATATGTCAGCGGTTCGGATGCAGTCGGTATGGAAGATGAGCCCATCGGTTTCACAGCGATAGCTGTCCGTCTGCACCGGTTCACCACAATATCCGCATGGCAACCCCGTTTGGATTATCTTCCCCAACTTAGCTGCTTGTTGTCCGAAGAGATGACGATCGGAAAGTCAGACAAAGGTAAGTCAGCCTTTGCACGTTCCACCGTTTTGCTGGTGACAGCAATGATACTGTTGAAACAAGTAACAGCCGTTCGACTGCTGCATTCGTGTAGCTTTGCAGGCAGATGGTGCAGTGCTTTATACTGTCGGCTGAAGTTCGACGCGACCAGCGGTTGCAGCTTCGGACCAACAACTCGGCGTATTGGCAGATTGTACTCCGCCAACCATCGATCGTTAATGGGGAAACGGCCTGTTTGAACAACAATTAATTGTACATAAATGCTCACTGTATGAGGAGGAATGTTTTCGGAATACCGACAGAATGTGGATGCAAGGGAGCCACATCGAGCGATAAAATATTCTATCGCACGTCCCCTGCAAGCTATCCACAACGAAGCATTTGCCATCATGTTTAACCAGCAGTTGTAATGTTCATGGTGATCTGTGTACAAAGGCTCACTGTGGATTCAGCAATTGTTTCGAAGCACAAACGTGGGACTCGGTTGTTCAGATGTTTTTGAACCAGATGTCTTGCAAATGTGGTCATTCGGTAAAGAATGTTTTTCATGTGCAAGTCAACATCAACCGATTCGCGACGATCGCATCCATACGTCGTTTGCATTTCGACTTCCCGCATAAGGCACTCGCTGTGGGCCCATATTTTTTGAGTGGCAGTTTGCCAAGCAGCCCCTGGGGTGCGTGCGTTTCTTCAGGCGTCCATTAGCGTTTTCAAGGCGATTGTTGGTGTGGTTTCCGAAGTGGACGACACTACCTTGTGCATGAATGGCCCACTTTGGCTTGATGTAAAGCCAGTTGCATAACAGATAATTCATAAACTTCTTGTCTGTCCGACTGATTATTCGCAAATCACGGTCGAACCTAAAACGTAGACTTTGTAGCCATGCAACTTACTTCTGTTCGTCATCAGCTGTGGCAATTCGGTGAAACAGATGGCGGCTGCGGAACGAATTCGTCTATGAATGATCATGACAAATAAATTTTTTCCACTTACATGCTTTCGGAAGGCGTCATGTACATGGAAGTAACACAACAGGACGTCGCACTCGAAAACCACACGAGCTGCCCTCATCTGCGCGGCCATGTTGTTCATAACAAACGTCTTCACCGTTACATGCTCACCCATCAGATCCCGGAAAATTTCGAACAACTTATGCAGTGCGGCGTGCTTCTCACTACGAACGTACCCGTACAACACCGGTCGGCCATGCCCCATGCCATCGGTAACAAGAAGCTGATATAACTTCAAGCTTCAAGAATATCAGAATGTTCGGTGACTCACTTGTGTCTGTTGGTCCCGTGTGTGTCATCCATATTCACCATATGCTGAAAACGTCGAAACAGCTTCACCTGCGTCCGCTGAGCAAAGCATATGTGAGTATATCTATTGTTTTCGTCTTGGACGGTACGCAGGAGACCTTTCTGCGCAATATCATCGAGCACTTTCGCTAGGTTCTCTGAAGCTCAATTAAAATATTACACCCCAGAACTCACTGGACAACGCTGGCTTCAACTTGCGTCGAATGTTTCCAAAATCAGCCGTTGTGATGAACTTCCCATAGACGTCCGCGAAATATTGCTTGATGTCAGAGGTTGGTGTGTTATACTAGAATAGACTCCTGGAGTCACTCATTTCACTGACTGTAAGTCTGCGATTGGTGGGGTGTGACTCGTACACCAATCGATTAAGTGAATCGTTGTGCTCTAGCTCGAAAGTGCTAACAACCAGACATTCATTCCTCCGAACTACGTAAAATATTGACTTGCAACAGGTGTCGCGAGAACTAAGATTTTAACAAAGACAAATGTCAACTTACGGAACACGTCGTATAACTCTGCATTCACTCTTCCGACTTTTGTACTTTGTACAACGGTAGAAAATCTAGACGGTTCGTAGGGTTTCATGTCACCTTACCCTATCATATTTCAAAACAGATTTCCATCTTCGGCTCGTTCCGCAAACGTAAACCACGCCCACGACCTCCAGGTACCTTTGCAGGCACTCTTGGAACTGTACGAAAATATGAAATTCACGATTTTCGAAGACAGCCTTGAACGCTTTAATATAATCCACGTCCTGAAAATAAAATAGTGCCATCAGTCACTAATATGATGAAAAATTTATGCATTCTTCTGTATATTAATATACACATTATTTCTGCATTTAAACGTTACTTCCGCAAACCAAAATCAGCCATACAGAGATTCGAAAATAACACACGTTCACGTCGTTTTCGTTTATCGTTCTATTAAAACGAAAAGACACGCCTCGTAACACACATTTCGGTGAGTTTTCTTCCTGCACCTGATACCGAGGTAAAATAGCGCAATATGTGGTTAATTTTTTTAGCCGCGATAACCGAAGAAATCATTGTTTACGGCTAGCTTTCGTGAACAAAATACCACCGAAACCAAGCTGTTCAAAGGGCCCGGGTCGCTACAGTCCCCTTTTTCAAAATGGGAATTAGTGTTGATGGACACCAATCACGAGGTACATATTCCATCTCCCAAATTGTCAGCAGGAGTTTTATCGGTTCTGGTTCCAACCTCTCGCCACTCTACTGGAGCCAAGAAGTTAGTCGACAAGGTTACAAAACAGTCCACAGTACCTGTTGTGGTGTCCACGATTCATATTTATACTTCATAATTCATCTGTATGCATTTTCAACGGTTCAATTGGTTGCAAACGGAGGCAGGCAGCTGGAACTTTCGAGAATTCCGTATCCCGATGCGTAGAATATTGAGGTCCTCAGCGACGGGCTGAAATGGGGAAAAAAGGTGCAGTGTCTGTGGGTTCAATGGATGATAGACGAAAGTAGAAAACCACGGCTTCTGATAGTTCCATTCCTCCAGGTGAGGAATCTCCGTGCCAAAGAGATAGTTGCACGTCGCAACTCCTTTTGGTTGCATCAAAGGGTTAAAATAGAGAATAAATAGATAACCAAACAAACATGCAGATGCAGGCCTACTGTTACTAAACGCGTAATTCTGTGGCTGGGTGAACATCCATAACCGGGTGTGAGCTATTCTACAGACGATCACACATACGTGGCTGTGTGTAAAATAGTATGCTGGGGTTTAGACTAAGTGTTAGAGTAGCGATCCATAGTGAACTTGAATGCAGCCACTGTCGTGGCACTCACAGTATGTTCTGGCAGGGAGTTCCAGGCTTTGCAAATCCGGACCGAGAAGAAACTCTGCCTTAGCTTAAGTCTGCTGTACTGAGAGCTTATTTTCAGGGGGTGCCGTCTGAGTGAGCCGCATAAGTGAGCAGAGGCCTCCACTGATGGTTGCTTGTCCTCAGGATCATGAACGTCAATATTGAGTCACCTCTCTGTCTGCCGTAGTCCAGAGAGGACAGATTTAGCTCGCCAAGCCACTCAATGTAGGGTTTTGCACTCAACCGACAGACTGCCTTTGTCGCACGCCTCTAAACGGTTTCTAGAATTAGTTTGTCCTTTTGTAAGTCAGGAGGCCGATCGAGGGTTTTCTGCTCGAGGTGACGACGGATAAATCTGCTTTACAGGTGGGTGAAAAATGATCGCTGAACTTTCTCAAACTTACGCTTCAGAAACGCTAGTACTCTGTTGGCTTTCTTGGCGCTCTTATCAGTATTGGGAGACCTGGAGAGGTTGTA
Source organism: Paragonimus heterotremus (assembly GCA_013368495.1). Classification (NCBI taxonomy): domain Eukaryota; kingdom Metazoa; phylum Platyhelminthes; class Trematoda; order Plagiorchiida; family Troglotrematidae; genus Paragonimus; species Paragonimus heterotremus. The sequence continues at coordinate 12,402 of LUCH01002967.1, forward strand.
TGTCACAATAGTGTCAAGGTATTTTTCTCTGTCTGTGAATTGGGACGGTACACCGCAGAGGGAGTAAGGGATATTGTGTTCATGCCTGATTTGCATAACCTTGCACTTTCTGGTATTGAACTCGATACAGTTAGATTAAAACCATTTATAAAGTGCAATAATATCTGCCTGCGAGGCGTTTGCGTCAAAGCTATTAGGCAAGGTACGACAGATTTTTATACTGTTGGGAAACAGTAGCAGTGGGGACGGAATTTTGGATGGCAGATCGTTGAAGAAGATTGTTACGATCCCACCTGATAGAGGAAGGCAAAAACAAGCGCAAGACCACGAGCAGTATATCTATCACGGACGAACGCAATGATATCGCAAAACGGTACGAAAATTACAGCGCAAGTATCGGATCACAATTCTTGCAACTTAGAACCTCCCAACGGGTAAGGAAAAAGACGGCCTTCAAACGAGCTTTATTTGCTGCTAAGCCCGAAGGCAAAATAGCGGTTTACAGCAACTGTGTTTATAAGTTTGGGGCGGCCTTGGACCTAGGTCTCCGAATGGACCAATCAGAAACTAGCGTACGTTCTCGGACGTTCCGGAATTCCGGCGGTCGTTCAAATTTCCAGAAAATAACAAAATCCATTTTCTCTGCATATGAAACTAATTTTGGGAAAAAAGTGCCTCTTCCCAATACCTCCTCAGTTGAGCGTCATTGGTACCGCCGTTGACGGAGGTCGAGCTGCATTGGGTAGGTTGACTTGCATCTGCGGCCCGTCCACCGCCTTGGCTGCAAGGCCGTCAGCACTCTGCTCGTTCTAGGGGTCAAGGTTTTTTAAGCAGCCGTTGCGGGAATTTGTACTATTGAGCGGCTGATCTCGAGGGTGTCGAGAAGTAGGTCCAAAGGCAGTCGATTCTATGCTTGTCCGGTGTTGGAGGAATGGTGCGGGCGAAGTTGGTTCCGGTGGCGCACCCAGTTGTCGCTTCCGACACTGACATCGTCAAGGACCGTGCCATTCCGTTGCCTGACAGTTGCTGCTATCCATTCGGAGCGGCATGGATTGTGGTCCCTCTCATATACAAGATCGCCGATGGCAAATCCACGTCGAGGGAACTGCTGCGTATCTCCCGAGAGTTTCTCCACTGGAATCATCCTTGAACTGGACCGAGGTGAACCGTGATCCACCGTCCGGGAGAGGCGTGTCCCAGAGGCCATGTTGGCTGAAAATGCGTCGTAGATTGTTGATGATGGCTGAGATTGTAGCGTGCGTCAGCGGGACGATCTCAGGCCACTTGGAGTATGCATCCACCAGAGTGAAGTATACTATACCTTTGATGGGTTCCGCAAAATCCACATGGAAGCATGATTAAGGATGTTCGGCCGCTTCTATGGTTGGGGGTCGATACGCGGTGGGTTCCTGGCGGCCTCGTGGCAGCAGCTGCATTGCTCCACCAGATCTTCAGTCTGGGTACCAAGGTCAGGCCAGTAGACGTAGCTCCTGGCGATCACTTTCACACGTCCGGCACCAGGGTGTCCTGAATTTAACTGTCGAAGAACAATTTGACTTAACGAAGAAGGAATGATGACGCGATCGGCGAACTTTAGACAGGAGTCGACGACTGAGAGGGAATCGTGTAGTAGGTAGAATTGGCGGAGTTCACCGGGTGGTGGAATTGATGGCTATCTAGCCTGGACGTATTTGATTGCTTGTTGCAGCACGCGATCAGATTTCGAAGCCGGTTTGATATCAGACGCCATAGTTGGTGTTTCAAGGATTGCATAGAGATGTGTTTGGCGCATGTCATTCGCAAAGGATACATTGGCGGTGACTGTGTCCTCTTCGGCGGGGCGCCTGTTGCTGATGAGTCGTGAAAGGGCGTCATCCTGGCCGAAGTTATCATTTCGACGATAGCAGATGTCGAAGTCGTAGTTGACAAGGATGATTTCCCAGCGCTGCAGTCGGTTGGCAGAGTACACTGGTATACCCTTCTTTGTGCCGAAGATGGACAGAAGTGGTTTGTGGTCCGTTAGAAGGGTAAATGGCGACCGTAGATCATTTTGTGGAACTTCTCCACAGCAAAGATGAGTGCCAAGGCTTCCTTCTCGACTTACCATAGTTCTTCTCTGCATAAGCGAGAATGTGTGCTGCATGCATGATGGCTTTCTCATACCCATCGAAGAAGACGTGAGAGATCACGGCACCAACGTCAAAGTTGAAGGCATTTGCCGCCACAAGGGTTGGGAAGCTGGGATCGAAGTGGATCTGAAAAAGTTCTGGTCCCATCGTGGAATTGATCTTGTGAAAGGATCGTGCGCACTCCGGTGATCGGTGCCATTGTGTCCTTTCTGATAAGTTGGTTTAGAGGCGCTTGGACGTCATGCAGCGAAGGCAGAAAAGAGCAGTAATAAATGACGAGACCCAGGAACGAGCGAAGAGATGAAGCATACTTCGGAGGTGACATGTGTTGGATGACAAGGACGCCTCCAGGGTCCGGACGGCGACCGGTAGCGTTGAAGACGAAGCCGAAGTATCCGACGAGCGACGGGAAAAACTGGCACTTTTATGCCCGATGATGGAGCCCATACCCTCAGACGCGTTGGAGAACGGTCGCGATTCGTCCTCGAATGTCTTCACGCGTTCACCTAGATATGACGCCGTCCAAGTAGAAAGCCGTACCATGCAGGCCGGACAATGTGGCCTCCATGATCTGCTGGAAAATGGCTGGAGCATTCTTGACAATGAATGGCAGCCTAGTGTACTGATACAGACCGCGATGTATGTTGATCATCAAAAGACCATGGAATTGTCGGGCGATTCCGACCTGCAGGTATGCGTCGGCCTGACTGTTGTAAACCCTTCTTAACGGTACGCTGGTTCGTCCTGGCTTTTGTAGTTCGCTTGACAAAATTTGGATTCTCGTCACGGTGGTAGTTAACACGAAAAAACCTCGGTCCTGAAAAGTACAGCGACTGTCCCGTATTCGCCCCCAAGGCAAGCCAAAAGACGCGTCAAAAATACAGAGCTTTGTTCCGCTCCGAAACGTGTACGACCAAGACGGCAAACACAAAGTACTTACATGATGCGCGGTGGCCAAACAAAGAAGGACAGTTGACTGGAGAAATAGTTACGGTCAATGATAGGCATAGAGGAATACAAAGTCAGACAGGTAAAAACTAGCCAGGGTCACGACTCGGCCTCTCTGAGCAGGTCCGCTAACTAGAACAAAGTCACTCGTTTTTTCTTTCTCACGGCAGTAACAGGGTGGGCGCCGTAACACTGATTGAGCTCGGCGAGACACGTTCCGCCGTTGCGGATCGTGGGCAGACCTTCAGGGACGGGCGGTGGAGGGCAGTTGGCTTCCCAAGCAGGGTTGAGTCCGGCAGAGAAACCAAACCAGATTCGGAGTCATCCATTGGCCTTCTTCCCGACAACGATAGGGGCTGCCCAGGGTGAGTAGGCGACAGATGTCAGTGCTCTCAGATCCTCAAGGCGTTTGTGATCCTGGTCGACGTGAGACGGGGTAGCGCAAGGTACAGGACGTCGTGGGCGGAAGGCTGGTTGGGCGGCTGGTTTGAGGTGCGGAGCCGCTTGAACACGAGCGCACCCGTCAAGGCTTCCATCGAGAACCGACTTGAAGCGTCCAATGAGTTAATCCACAATGGGCGGCGAATTCGCTGTGAATGACTGCAGTCAATTGCAAATGTCCATGACCGGTAGTTCTGCCAGGCCAAGTTGTTCAAGTCAATCGAGACCGAATAGGTTGAGATTCGAAACAGACAGTTAACAGACTGCATCGATGGTTTTGTTTTTGAAGCTGACACGACAGTGCAACCGCCCAATTAATTGCACTGTACCACCACCGGCGCTGGTGGTGGAACGGGATGTCGTCTGGACTTGCGGGTCACCGATTGCTTTCCATAGTCCGTTGCAGGTGATGGTGATATCAGACACAGTGTCAAGCTGAAGACGAGCTGGGTGCCCGTTGATCAGCACGAACATGGACTTTCTGCGTGAGACGACATCGACCATGAAGGAAGCAAGCAAACTGCTGGACCTGACGATTGGTTTATATTTAGGTGGGCGTGGCAGCTTGTTGGTTGCATGATGACTGCCCGAAGTGCGTGATTGACGGTAACCGTCCTTGTGTCCCGCCTGTTTGCAACGCTGGCAGCGGTTTTGCTTGAATGGGCCGTAACGCGTGTAGTGCCATGCGCTGCAGTGCCAACAAGGGGAGGGTGGCGTTTTCTTGGAGGCAAAGTTCACTGGGCGGTTCGTTGGGGAGGAATGTTGCTGTTGCCCTGGACATACGACTGTGTTGACAGAGGTTGAGGACTGAGCAGGATGTTAAACCAAGGCTGAGCCATGTTTCAGATCGAGAGAACGATGGCCTTCAGTAGTGATATCCCGAAGGTTGACTGACTCGTCTTGTTGGATCGGAATGAGAACGCTTGTGCGAAGGTCAGCATCATTGGGAGACTGGAGGCAGCACACGAAGGTGAGGTACTTGAACTGATTCTCTGTGAGGGATGGTAGCTTTAACCGCTCGCACCCACACTTCACGTGGATAGCATAAGTGACAAGGTCATCAGAGTCTCTCTTGGTTATCTTGAAGCAGTGGTACCACAAACTGAATAAGAAGGACTGGTCATCGGATGTTTACGACGGATATTGACCGTATTGTTAAAGCTGATGTCCCGTTGGCTCTTGAGCAAAATGAAATTGGCAAACAGCTCGTGTTCCGCAGGGCCAAGTTTGCGGAGAAGTCGTACCTTCCACGGATCATCTTCATTAGCAAATTCGATACGGAACAGGCAGTCGCACCGACGGAATCAAGAATCAAATGACATGTTTGCATGCGGGTCGTGACGGGACTCGGAGGTACCAGTTGCTCACTGCATAAGAAAGATTCTGCCGAAGGATTTGTAGATATTGCATCATGGACTAACGTTTCAAGCACTTTAGATACATATGACAGAAGTGCAGTCGGGCGTTAGTTGCAAGGTTGATTGCTCTGTCCGTCTTTGAAGATGGAAGTGCTATTTGCTGATTCCCAGCTTTTGGGGGCTGATTCTGCAGCAAACAAATGTGTAAACAGGATGTTTAAGGGGACAGCTAACTGTGCATTCCGATGGACAAGGACTACAGGATATATACAATCTGGCCCGGGAGATGTAGGTTTCATCAGCACGGCGTCCGCTGTGGTATCTACTGTGGAGATTTCTCCAGATGTGTTAACGCTTTCTGCCACTGGGCAGCTAGGCACGCCGTTGGAAAACACAGTACTGTAGAAGTCAGGCAGAACTTCAGAAGCTTCACTATCTGAGCAAGTAAGCCCTTGCGAGCCGGCTAGATGCAGAACGTTAGCTTTAGCTTAACGGGTTTTTGAGACAAATTTGTACGAGCTTTTAAGATCACTGACGAATCGCTGAGTTAAATGTCGCTGGAAATCTAATCGATTTTTCCAGTTTAGTTTGGTGCATCGGTTTCGAAGTTGCGCATACGGATTGCGATCAACTAGATCCCTGACGTTCTGTACCTAGCTCATGCTAGACGTTTGACGCGGATGGTTTTCAACGTTTCGGACCACAATCGCTGTTGTGGTTTCCGGTGGGTTGTAGGGTAGAGTAGTGTTGAACAATCCATCGCTTTGTAAATGGTATCAGTAAAATGGTCACACATTTCCTCAACAAACAGTGGTGAGTTGAACAGATCCCATGAAGCACTGGCCAAGTACGCTTTGAGTGTATCCACTTGAATTCTTTGAGAGATCCTTTTTGGAACGGTTGCTGCTGGAGTAAGCTCAGCACTACAAAATAGTGAAAGGTTGTTACGGCATGGTCGCTTGAGCCGAGCGGGGCATCTACGGTTGAGTTGTCTACCATTATCTCCTCATTAGTGAAGATGTAGTCTGGAGCGTGGCCATCGCGCCATTTTGTACAGTCGGTCGCATGTTCCGTAGGGCCAGCGGCTGAAATTGAGGCTAGAAATGTTGCAGGCATTGCACCAACGCGGCCCTTGCACGAATAGGATTGGAAGTCAATTTGTGACAGGTCAAAGTCACCCGTGGTTAGGATATGTGAATTTCATAGGGAGGGGATACAGATGAGTCCGGACAGGATTGCTTCGTAGCAGTCAGAGGAAGAGCATGGGGCCGATATGCCACGCAAGCTAACAACCCATCAGAGTTTGATAGTGCAGTGGAGCACCAGACAGATTCCGGAACAGCAGTGAACATTTGGTGAGACAGGGGGTATACATCGTTGTTCGGAGTGCGGCGGTTCCTGAGTGCCGGCCACCACTGACGCACAGTGTCGTTTTTTATCGCTTTGCTTGCGTTCAGTTGGTGTTATTGCATCCTGAATAGGGTGGTGCCCGCTGACGTTGGCGTCGATGTTATGAATTATGGTTCCGTTACATGTTGACTCGCCAGCTGCGACTGCCACATTGCCGGTGGTGTCTGCTTGACCAACAAATATTTTCCCAGATAAAAGACAGCTATCGCAGTTAAATTGAGTGCAGTCTAGATTAGCCACGCTGAGAGCATGGTACAGCTCTGTAGAAACGCTAAGTCAATAAATATGAAACCGTGTGTTACAGCCAAAGCATTGTAGCGCATGGTCTTTTACGCAAAAAATTCGATGCACAAGTCGCAAGTGGGTCGTTTGACCACTTCGCATCAAAGGCGAGTCACCGTAGCCAGGAGATAGGAGGCAAGCGATGGCAGTACCTGATAAATATGCCGCACGATACTGGTAGTATAGTATGCTGTTTCTCCATTGTTGACTACTATATTTTACGGAACCGAAAACTAAAAACAGCAACACCTATCTTCAAATCCAAATTGCTCGCCGCAGTTCAATAAGTTGCTTTCACCAATCGGTGCAACAGATGTTGGTCGAAGCGAGCCTTGAAAATTGCTACAGAGCTAGCAGAAACAACATGAACTGGTAGAACATTCAAAGTCTTGCAAATGCACAATGAGAAAAAGCTATGCTTACATTCCGGTCTGCTATGTTGGACCTCTAGTTTTAGGGGTGGCCCCTCAGTTTCACGCTACTCCCCTAGTTGAGCATCAGTCGCCGAGGGTGATCCGGGGAACGCATAATCAAAAAGATTAATACCAAGTCACCTCTAAGCCGGCGGTGCTCTAAGGAGTACACGTTCAAAGATGTCAGCCTCTCCTCCTGTGGTTTAGTTTTCAGACCCCGGACTGTTCTAGTGACTCAACGTTGTATCGTCCCTAGGAGCCACTTATCATTTTGGAGATGCGGTAGCCAGATTACAGTTTCATTCTGCAGATGCGGTCGAACAAAACTTCCATAAAGAAGCTCAAAACGATTAGGGTTGAACTGGCCGAAGAGGCGTTTTGACAACGCCAGGATGTTGCTAGCCTTTTTTGCATTTGTTTCAGCGTGTGCAGAGTTCATGGGAGTGTACGAAACAGTGCATCCAATATTCTTAACAATAACAACCGTCTGAAGCGGATATCCGTCGAGGTAATAGGTGGTTTCTGTATAGCCGCGAACGTGCACAACTTTGAATTTGCCAGCATTAAATTCGAGTCCGTTCGGTCGAGACCGATTGAATAGAATGTCGAGGTCTTTCGGTAGGATCACAGGATCATCGGTTATGTTGACGGCTCGCCAAATGTTGGCGTCGTCAGCAAAAAGCAGTAGCGGAGAAGTGGGTGAAAGTGAGAGATCATTGATGGATACCAAAAATAGCAGCGGACCAAGAATTGAACCCTGGAGTACTCCACTTGTGCTAGGCCTGCAGGTAGAGAAAATCCCAGTAATGTGTACCTTGTACAGGCGGTTAGCAAGATACGACTCAAGCTACTGGGGAAGATTGCTTCGCAACCCATGATGGGAAAGCTTGATCAAAACAGAGTGATCCACGCGGTTGAACGCCTAAGCAAAGGCGAGATATACGACGTCTGTTCCATTGCCCTGATCAACTGCTTTCGTCCACTGATAGGTAGCTGTCGGCAGATTTGTGGTAAACGAACGGTCCTTGCGAAATTCGTGTTGCGCATTGGAGTAAAACTCACGATAGATGAGATACTTATGAAGCGATCCGTATACAAGCGCCTCTAAAACTTTTGAGACACTTGACAGCAATGCCACCGGTCTGTAGTTAACGGGACAATTTCATCTACCGCCCTGGAAAACGGGTTTAAGGCTTGCGAGTTTCCAACTGCCGGGTACTGTTCCCTGGGGGACAGATTGCATAAATAGTAAGCTAAACGGGTCAGCAAGCTGTTCCGCCGCTTCCAGCAAGGCCTTGGGAGGTGTACCATCCAGGCCAGGAGAACTGTTCCTATGACACCTGAGTTTAGCCAACACCGCCGTGTTGTAAGTCTTCACAGTGCAATTGTCATCAATTTCATTGTCAAGACGAACCTGAGGAACTGATGGTGACTGCGTGAAAAATGCTGTAAAATTCAGAAAGGACATCAGCGGTCTCCGTATCAGAGCTAGAAAGGCCTGATGGGTCCAGGAGTTGTGGAACTCTTGCTTTCGTCTTGCAAATTAACGCTACACATCGGAGGAGGCTGTTTGGATTAGTTATAGGCCGTTCTGTAAGACGTTGTTAGTAATGAAAACGGTCACGTTGATGTAACTATGTGCACCGACTCTTCAGGGCAACGTATATTTTTGATCGGCTTCCGATCCTGATGCTCAATAGCACGTCCAAGCATATCGCTACTTCAGGATGATTTTAAGTGCATTGGAGCGTAGTTGACTTGATGGCCTGTTTCGTTTGGAGCCGGATAATGGTGTAGATTCACCTACGGTTGTAGAAACAATGCCAGTAAGCTTCTCACCTAGATCATTCACAGAGTAAAGTGGGGCGTAGCTCGCTCATGACTGCATTTCTTAGTAGCCACGAAGTTTCCCCACGTCCATTTTTCGGAAGTTTCCGCAATTGCTAATCGTTGAGCTGACCAGATTCGTACTGCAAATGAAGCCAAATAAGACGACTGTGTGATCACTTAGCCCGAGTAGGGCGATGATTTTAAGGTTGTCTACCATGAACTCCTCATTAGTGAATAAGTAATCCGGTCGCGACGGGTTATGGCCAGTACGCCAACATGTGAAACCAGATATGTGCCCCTAACATCTAATGCTCCGATTGTGTGAAAAAATTGTGCACAGATAGAATTGTCAGTGCCTGTGTACGAGCATGCCGCAGAGTTCATTTCAAGTAAGTTGAGATCGCCCATTAGGAGAATGTGGGAAAAACCCAAAGCGGATAAAACTTCTAATCTAGGTGATAAGAGTTTACCTTTAGAATTATCCGAAGATGGAGGACGATAGACGACCCCCACCGGTCAGCGTTCTGTACCACTTAAGCGAATCGAGCCCCAGACTTTTTCTTGAATCGCGGCAAGTACTGGATTGCTAAAAAGGAAGGCCTGAAGAGAAGTGTGGATATAGTGGGCTGATCCCCCTCCTCTACCTCCAGTTCTATCCGCAAAGAGAATGACCATATCTCGTAAAGCGATTTCAGAATCTAGGTAGGAAGTGTTCAGTCACGACTCCGTTATGGCAACGATCTGGGGCTTAGTGGTAGAACAAAGTTCGCGAAGCTCTGGTAATTTATTCACTAAGCTAAGCGCATTTGTGTACATGCACCTTACAGGGTTAATAGTGAACGAACGAACGTTCTGCTGTGATTGTGAACGTGGGGTCCATTCGAAACGCAACGCTGACGAAGGTCGCCTACTCCATGGTAGCCGACTGTACTGAGTTTTTGAAGAAATCAAATCCTCAGTAGGAACCACCAAGCGACTAGCATGCCTGCAGTGATTGGCCTTTAACAAATCTCGTGCATCTTTAGAACGATAGGAGTGAAACGAAATCCCATCAGGGATAAGAAGACGTCGGTGGCGGAACCGCCCCAGTATATGCGATACCCTCCCATGAGAGGTGACAGTAATTTTGAGGAGGGGTGGTCGAGATTCGCCCGACTCCATCTTGAGCCGCGTGATTCGATGGATGCGCTGAATCCGGATGTTGGTAAGGCCAAGAGCAGTTGACAGGAGTCTTCACTAACTCTTGTCATGTTCCAGGTCGTTTGTGGTGGAATCAGGGACAACCCTAGTAATAACATTGCGAGACTGGTTGTTGGTTCCAGGTTCGTTCTGAGCGAGTTTTCGACGCTGGCGTTCGGCTCATGGTATATCAGGGTATACACGGGCCCCAGAGTCATCGAGCAGTATACGTACCGCTAGGGGGCGGCGTGGACGAGCGGAATTCGGAAAACCACATGTTATAATATGAGGTACCACATTGTGTTCAACCATCTCGGTGTGTGAGCACGGCCGAGTTAACTAAGCGAACTCCTTCAGCCGTGCTGCAAAAGACGGTGCTGGTGGAAGAACGGGCCGGGTGCCGATTGATACAATCGTCCTTGGGCACCGTTTACTGTGCATGCAGTGGTATTGTCAACTAGATAACGCCTCCTGACATTAATGTAAAGGTTAAATTGTGCCTGGAAGTCGGCACCGATCATTGGCGTTTGAACGTCAGCGAGCATGAATAACCGTCGAACACATCGGCGGAGACCAAGATCGACAGTGAAATGACGTTCTCTATAGTTCTTGATGCCACCTTGAATTGCAGCCTGTGAGGTACGCTGGCCAGACTGAAGCTGATCATTTGGTTGCGGTGGAATGAAGCTGAGCTCGGTTCCGGTATCGATAGGGAACCACAAGCTGGTCGATCGATCTCCGGTGAAAAATGGGTGACCAGTACCTGTTAAGCCAGCAACAGTCGTCGCCGCTGCTGTCAGGCCTGCCGGATTGACGTTGACGCTTTGCGGGTTCGGAATGTGCATGGTTGGGTTTACTTTCCTGCTTTGTGTTGGAGGTCATGGTGGTGCCAACACAACTTTGATGGACTGCGGGAGTTGGATCGTGCAGCTCTGACACGATTTCTGGGTGATTGCCCTTTCGGTTCATTGATTTGCATGACCATACTGTACATACCGATGGCATATTTTCCCTATCAAAAGCTCAAGGCTATCATCAGTATTTGAAACTGAAGGTGATGACTTGGGGACAGCTATGTTTCGGGCGCTCACTGGTTGTGAAGGGAAGGCTTCTGATGTCTTGTTCGCAAAGATTGCCAACCCGTCAACTGAGCTATCCTCATCCATGGCTGCCAAAATGTGTTGTATCGCAGACGGCAGCTTTTCTGTCCATAACTGCTCAAGGTGGTGTCATCGAGCTTCCGCGAACCCAAGAGGCCCCTCATATAACGTAACATGGACTGGGGACCGGTCACCTAGCTCGACTGAGATAAACAATTAATGTAGCAGTTTAGCTTTCGACGTTCCAATCCGTTCTATGCTAACGCCTATTAAAATGGACTGGGGGAAATCGGACGTGATTGTTTCCAGTAGGCAATTTCTGCTGCGACATCAAAGTAAAGAGATTGCACCACGTACGAGGACCTCATTTTTTCTGATGTTATCCGCCTGGTGGCAAAGACGACCTCAATATGATGGAAACGTGGTCGATGGTTCCGGGCGCTGGATTAGGGCAAGTTTAAAGCAAAACTCTGTTCGGTTATAATGTCACTGTCTATGGTTTCGTTGTGCATTACTAATATAAAAAACAGGAAAAGAACTGTTCGGAAAAAGCGGGTTCACTGACAATTTGGTAGCACAATCAATTAGATGATGAGAATGACCGAAATATGGTAATATCAAAGGAGAATTATCACGGTAATGGATGGC
>LUCH01002967.1:24239-58041 GCA_013368495.1 Paragonimus heterotremus
GCAGCCATTGACGTACAACGATGTTTAACTTCGTGTCTGTCATTTTTTCGAACCTAACATCACCACGAAAGGCATCTAGAAGGCAACATTACAAGGAAGCTCGTGCAATTGATTACCGTCCATAACCATGAGTGCATACACCCATGTGTGTTGTAAAAAGACAATTTACCGTGCAGACGAAAATAATCATGAAACAAAAGCACATGGCGAACAGTTTTTAACAAACGGGGTATGTGCTGGCAAATAAAACGGAGAAGGAACAACTTTTTACCACTAACCAATTAAACGGTTTTCAAATTGGTACCAACCGGCCATTAATATTTCTAACAACCAGTTCAACAAACTGCCGACCAAGAAACAGACTGTAATGCTGACAAAATATGTAGCATACTTTTCTTAACTTCTGTTTACAGTCAGGCTCTGTTGATCAGGTTGTATTTGGTGGTCTTACCAGACAACGCCGGTAGAATGGGTCATTTTTAGGGTAATCTCCCTCACAAATTACCCATTCATAGATAATTCGTGCTGGCTAGCAAATTGTTTTCATGTTTTCTCGTTCCGTGTGTTCATGTTCAAGCTTTGCGCTCTGTGTGTGTGGATTACCAGTGTCAGATAGACGAAGTCTAAAGCGAGATCCTTGCAACCGAATAGCCGGAGGCCGTTGTTTACCAACACAAGAAACACGACTACCAGGATACTAACCGCCACGTCCTGTGAACTGGACGGAACTGAACTGAGTGCAACAAAAGTCAAGGCCAGGGCTGTCGGTTCGCTTTTTCCGACAGTAGTTTGGGCGCCGGTTTCATTTTATACCTGGGACAAATTTTTGTAAAGATTTATAATATGTTCACTGATCGTGAGCCTGATTTTTCTCATTGGGTGGGCCGAAAATTGTAGCATTATTATCCGTATATGTAATATATTTATACCCATATGATGTACATGTATGTTGCATATTGTTATGTATCTATATACAGAGATATACGTTTGTGGTTATAGGTATATAGAAGTGTATGTATGCACAAGTTAGCATACCATAAAAGATGTATGTGTACCCGTTTTATATAAACGTAGAAATATTTATGAATTTGTCTCATATGCATATATATACATATACATATATTTGTATATATATGTGCACATGTATATACATTAATGTGTATATATGTATCTACTTAAGAACATTATATATATAAGTATACCTGTGTAAATATTATAGCAGTGCGCAGAGGTGCAGAGTGCATTCAGGAATGGATCCTTTCTTTACGGAAACAACTGTAAGTAGTCTACCGGTCTGTCCATATCAGTTATTGTTTTATATTTTCTACTGGGTGAGATATTCCACTTCTGATGCTTGCCAAAAAAAACTATTTTTATGCAGTCCATGCGAACGATGAAGATCAACGAGTGAACGCCTGGTTTGAATCGTCAGTGAAATGTATGCGAAGACGCCGGTGTATTGATTCTAACAACCCTGCTGTACATTAACAGTGATGGAGAATGAATATGCATGCATCTACAACGTTTCGTCCATCGTCGCTTGTACCGTTGCATTAGCGGGTGTTCTATCCACGAAACCATACACGCCTGATTGTTTAGGAGTCCTTGAGGCTGCAACTTAAATAAGACTCAATGGACCACATCGTCTATCCACGATAGTCAGTCGTACACCGGGTAAAATAGAGCGCGGCTAACATGCAAAGTAAGGTGGTGGATGGCCCTGAAGAGGTCAGTGAGGTCATTCTTGTTTGTTCTGGGGAGGAGAATGTGATTGTTTCCATGTTCCTGAAGAACGTGGGGTTAGGGGCTCCGCGTTGGTTGCTCACTTGTCTTACAGTCCGCGAAGATGAGGTCGTCGGGGAATTGCCGGTAGCTGGCACAATAATGATGGCATCAACGTGCGCAATAATATGACTGGACCCAGTTGATGTTGTCTTTGTCCGAGTCCACGGTATCTTCCTGTAGGCAGCAAATCTGGCGAACTCAGTGGTTTAGGGGTTTCAAAACCACATTTCTTGCGGTGTGCTTCCTCACCTCTGTTTTAAATTGATTTACTAATATTAATGGTATATTTCCCAACGCATCAGTGAGAAAACACGCTCAGGTGAGCGTGATCAGTACACACATTTTAACATGAAACCAATAACGTACACATAATTGTTAATGGTACAGTACACCAGTAATGGGAATAAATTCACATTTGGTAACAAACCCAATGCATGCTTTTCCTAAAGGATCTCATACAACTGTAATCTGTGGCAAAACTGCCGTCAGTCACTCGGTCTTCCTGCTGTCCGTGGAAATATGTGAAGCGTCCCTTTTTGAAATGGCAGGTGTATGGAGCAATCCATTCTACTGGCACACCACCCCGCTAATTGACGGGATGGAAGTGTTCAGACTAGTATGAGTTGATGTGGGGGAAATGATACAGGGAAGGATACTGGAGGTAGTGATCATGCATTTCCCAGCCCAATTTTTGTGACCTTCCCGTTGGGGAAGAGAAGCAGTTGTACCAGTTACTGAGTGACCGTATTGTTTTCTCCGACCACAAGTTATTGAACGGCTTCCTTCCGCTTACTTGCGCAGTCTTTCGTCCAGGTAGTGAACAGTGCAGTGTGGGGTTCGGCTGTTTTGATAACAACTCGTTTATTCCACGAAATGTAGTAACATGCTTTTTGTTGTTTCCATTGCTAACACAACCCGACGCGTTAGCTTGATCATGGCGTACGCCCTCTGCGTTTCTAATCCAATTCAAAAGCGACTGTGCTAAAGGGATGGGTATGCGGACTGAGCATAAAACCGCCACCATGTGGGACCGGTTTCCATCCATTTCCGGAAAAAAAAATTGAACGGCTCAATAACAGGCTTAATGACCTTGACGCTGAAGTTTCTCAGTGGGGGTGGAAAATTGAAGCTTCTGCTTTCAAAGACGATGGTAGAGAGTTTTGCTACACCTTTGGTTTCTTGTTACATACCATTATTCATAGTGTTATTTTCATTGTACGTATGAAATACCTGTCCACTATTTCAATGGATACACACTTCCTCCTTTCGCTGCTCAAATTCTGTTGGCAAGTGGTCGTTGTTAGCTGGAGTGAACTGTGAGAATGGTTGATTACAGTATGCTGGAGAAACGGAATTCCTCTGAATAACCTTGTGATTCGAGAGGAACGTTCTCCGAACGTATAGCTAATGTATTGCGGTGGAATTTAAAGTAGAGAGTGCAGAGGACTATTCAGTCAAATGATAAGAATGACCGAAATATGGTAATATCAAAGGAGAATTATCACGGTAATGGATGGCCTCAAAAGGTGAGCGTACAAATCAAACGGAGGATGTATCGGTGAAATAGGAACGACTCGCTGATTAGTCAAAATCCGTTAGATCAAATAGGCCACCACGAGAAAGGAAGACAACACCAGAAATGAGATCTAGAACATGACCCATCAATAATTCCACACGAGGCGTCAGAGACTGAACGTCGAGAGTCGACGGATTGGCCGACATGCGGAGCTGAGCTATTTTATCGTACAATCGCCTTACCAGCCCAAAAATCCGCACGGATGAAGAAGACAGAGACGATGCGCAGTAACTCCACTTTATTTGTGTTGATCGTTCACTTCAACAAGTGACGGTGATGGTTTCAAACAAGTGTACGGATAAAGTTAACAAAGTGATATGTACGCAATTTCAAAAACTGAATTTTGAAATACAACTACGAATGATCAACCATTACCCACGTTTCATCGCCCATTGCGCGGACGTTTTAAACCCTCTCACAGACCTGCCCGGCTCCAAACACAAGTCAGTCGAACTCCCACCCGAATCCGAGGCAGCCTTTTCAGCGGCGAGGGCAACTTTGTGCCACGCTTCATCAGTTGCGATCCAAACGTTCGTCTTCTTCCCACTACGGATACACCAAATGCTGCCATCGACACATTCTTAGAACAATCCATGAATGGCGAACAGTAGCCTTTAGCCTTTTTCTCACAAAAGCTCCAATCAGCACAGATTAAATACAGCACCTTTGGACGTGAACTGCTGGTAATATATTTGGCGATCCGTCACTTTAGGCACCGTTTTCAAGGCCGACGTTTTGCTGTGCAAACTAATCACGAGCCTTTGGCATTAGCTTTCCAAGCCGAATCCGATCGGTACTCCCCGAGTAAAGTCAGACATCTGTACTATATCTCCCGATTCACCAGGCAGATCCGACGCCTAAGTAGTGACGCTAACATCGTGGCTGATGCTTCATCACGTTCTGACGTCAACCCAGTCCAATTTTTCACTCTTCCCTGAGTTTTCTAAAATGACACCTGCCCCACAGTGCAGTGAGGACGTGAAGGGCGTTCCCATCTGTAAGCTGTTGAAATTATCTACCATCCTTTTACCCACGCAACCTGGTGACATTCTGTAAGATACCTCAACGGGTGAACCCAGAACTTCAGTTCCACTTTCTTACGGACGCACTGTTTCTAATTATTTCCACCTTTTATCTTGCTCTGGAAAACGCGGCACATTGAAACCGATTGCACAGCATTTTGTTTGGCACCTACTTGCACCTCCCAGGAGAACCAAGTTAGTCTCAGACTAATTCAGAAGCAAGTACCGATTACATTTCACGCTTACGACAAAACATGTCCGACCTTCGTTCCACGCCGAACCGTTATCACTGGCGCCGAGAACAAAAATCTCCAGATTTGTTCACATGTAAATTCGTGTTTATGCGCCTAGACGCCACCAGGAAACCATCACAACAACTGTACCTTGATCCCTCCAAGGTAGTTGGGTGAGACGAAAAATTCTTCATAATCGACAAGTTCGGACAAGGAAAATCTGTATCCACTGACCGACTAAAACCGGCATGCGCAGAGAAAGATACCGACCCATCGGACATGATGCTGACAGAAAGCAATCCCTCCCTACCACTGACAGTATGACATCACCTGCAGCACAGCCCCCTTGTTGTCTTGAACAACGCATCACACATGGACGGTGACTTGTACACTGGCCGAAAAATCATAGAAACTAAAGTACGTGCTATACCTGTCGAGCGTTTTGTTTTCTGTTCACTGACGTTCTTTCATCATGTTTTCAACCTACAAACGCTCTGTAGGAGAGTACTGAAGTGCCCACAATTCATAATTATAATTCAGAATTTATCTTTGTGAATTGTGTACATATCACTTTGTTAACTTTATCCGTACACTTGTTTGAAACCATCACCGTCACTTGTTGAAGTGAACGATCAACACAAATAAAGTGGAGTTACTGCGCATCGTCTCTGTCTTCTTCATCCGTGCGGATTTTTGGGCTGGTAAGGCGATTGTACGATAAAATAGCTCAGCTCCGCATGTCGGCCAATCCGTCGACTCTCGACGTTCAGTCTCTGACGCCTCGTGTGGAATTATTGATGGGTCATGTTCTAGATCTCATTTCTGGTGTTGTCTTCCTTTCTCGTGGTGGCCTATTTGATCTAACGGATTTTGACTAATCAGCGAGTCGTTCCTATTTCACCGATACATCCTCCGTTTGATTTGTACGCTCACCTTTTGAGGCCATCCATTACCGTGATAATTCTCCTTTGATATTACCATATTTCGGTCATTCTTATCATTTGACTGAATAGTCCTCTGCACTCTCTACTTTAAATTCCACCGCAATACATTAGCTATACGTTCGGAGAACGTTCCTCTCGAATCACAAGGTTATTCAGAGGAATTCCGTTTCTCCAGCATACTGTAATCAACCATTCTCACAGTTCACTCCAGCTAACAACGACCACTTGCCAACAGAATTTGAGCAGCGAAAGGAGGAAGTGTGTATCCATTGAAATAGTGGACAGGTATTTCATACGTACAATGAAAATAACACTATGAATAATGGTATGTAACAAGAAACCAAAGGTGTAGCAAAACTCTCTACCATCGTCTTTGAAAGCAGAAGCTTCAATTTTCCACCCCCACTGAGAAACTTCAGCGTCAAGGTCATTAAGCCTGTTATTGAGCCGTTCAATTTTTTTTTCCGGAAATGGATGGAAACCGGTCCCACATGGTGGCGGTTTTATGCTCAGTCCGCATACCCATCCCTTTAGCACAGTCGCTTTTGAATTGGATTAGAAACGCAGAGGGCGTACGCCATGATCAAGCTAACGCGTCGGGTTGTGTTAGCAATGGAAACAACAAAAAGCATGTTACTACATTTCGTGGAATAAACGAGTTGTTATCAAAACAGCCGAACCCCACACTGCACTGTTCACTACCTGGACGAAAGACTGCGCAAGTAAGCGGAAGGAAGCCGTTCAATAACTTGTGGTCGGAGAAAACAATACGGTCACTCAGTAACTGGTACAACTGCTTCTCTTCCCCAACGGGAAGGTCACAAAAATTGGGCTGGGAAATGCATGATCACTACCTCCAGTATCCTTCCCTGTATCATTTCCCCCACATCAACTCATACTAGTCTGAACACTTCCATCCCGTCAATTAGCGGGGTGGTGTGCCAGTAGAATGGATTGCTCCATACACCTGCCATTTCAAAAAGGGACGCTTCACATATTTCCACGGACAGCAGGAAGACCGAGTGACTGACGGCAGTTTTGCCACAGATTACAGTTGTATGAGATCCTTTAGGAAAAGCATGCATTGGGTTTGTTACCAAATGTGAATTTATTCCCATTACTGGTGTACTGTACCATTAACAATTATGTGTACGTTATTGGTTTCATGTTAAAATGTGTGTACTGATCACGCTCACCTGAGCGTGTTTTCTCACTGATGCGTTGGGAAATATACCATTAATATTAGTAAATCAATTTAAAACAGAGGTGAGGAAGCACACCGCAAGAAATGTGGTTTTGAAACCCCTAAACCACTGAGTTCGCCAGATTTGCTGCCTACAGGAAGATACCGTGGACTCGGACAAAGACAACATCAACTGGGTCCAGTCATATTATTGCGCACGTTGATGCCATCATTATTGTGCCAGCTACCGGCAATTCCCCGACGACCTCATCTTCGCGGACTGTAAGACAAGTGAGCAACCAACGCGGAGCCCCTAACCCCACGTTCTTCAGGAACATGGAAACAATCACATTCTCCTCCCCAGAACAAACAAGAATGACCTCACTGACCTCTTCAGGGCCATCCACCACCTTACTTTGCATGTTAGCCGCGCTCTATTTTACCCGGTGTACGACTGACTATCGTGGATAGACGATGTGGTCCATTGAGTCTTATTTAAGTTGCAGCCTCAAGGACTCCTAAACAATCAGGCGTGTATGGTTTCGTGGATAGAACACCCGCTAATGCAACGGTACAAGCGACGATGGACGAAACGTTGTAGATGCATGCATATTCATTCTCCATCACTGTTAATGTACAGCAGGGTTGTTAGAATCAATACACCGGCGTCTTCGCATACATTTCACTGACGATTCAAACCAGGCGTTCACTCGTTGATCTTCATCGTTCGCATGGACTGCATAAAAATAGTTTTTTTTGGCAAGCATCAGAAGTGGAATATCTCACCCAGTAGAAAATATAAAACAATAACTGATATGGACAGACCGGTAGACTACTTACAGTTGTTTCCGTAAAGAAAGGATCCATTCCTGAATGCACTCTGCACCTCTGCGCACTGCTATAATATTTACACAGGTATACTTATATATATAATGTTCTTAAGTAGATACATATATACACATTAATGTATATACATGTGCACATATATATACAAATATATGTATATGTATATATATGCATATGAGACAAATTCATAAATATTTCTACGTTTATATAAAACGGGTACACATACATCTTTTATGGTATGCTAACTTGTGCATACATACACTTCTATATACCTATAACCACAAACGTATATCTCTGTATATAGATACATAACAATATGCAACATACATGTACATCATATGGGTATAAATATATTACATATACGGATAATAATGCTACAATTTTCGGCCCACCCAATGAGAAAAATCAGGCTCACGATCAGTGAACATATTATAAATCTTTACAAAAATTTGTCCCAGGTATAAAATGAAACCGGCGCCCAAACTACTGTCGGAAAAAGCGAACCGACAGCCCTGGCCTTGACTTTTGTTGCACTCAGTTCAGTTCCGTCCAGTTCACAGGACGTGGCGGTTAGTATCCTGGTAGTCGTGTTTCTTGTGTTGGTAAACAACGGCCTCCGGCTATTCGGTTGCAAGGATCTCGCTTTAGACTTCGTCTATCTGACACTGGTAATCCACACACACAGAGCGCAAAGCTTGAACATGAACACACGGAACGAGAAAACATGAAAACAATTTGCTAGCCAGCACGAATTATCTATGAATGGGTAATTTGTGAGGGAGATTACCCTAAAAATGACCCATTCTACCGGCGTTGTCTGGTAAGACCACCAAATACAACCTGATCAACAGAGCCTGACTGTAAACAGAAGTTAAGAAAAGTATGCTACATATTTTGTCAGCATTACAGTCTGTTTCTTGGTCGGCAGTTTGTTGAACTGGTTGTTAGAAATATTAATGGCCGGTTGGTACCAATTTGAAAACCGTTTAATTGGTTAGTGGTAAAAAGTTGTTCCTTCTCCGTTTTATTTGCCAGCACATACCCCGTTTGTTAAAAACTGTTCGCCATGTGCTTTTGTTTCATGATTATTTTCGTCTGCACGGTAAATTGTCTTTTTACAACACACATGGGTGTATGCACTCATGGTTATGGACGGTAATCAATTGCACGAGCTTCCTTGTAATGTTGCCTTCTAGATGCCTTTCGTGGTGATGTTAGGTTCGAAAAAATGACAGACACGAAGTTAAACATCGTTGTACGTCAATGGCTGCACAATGCCAGATTGAGAAAATCGATTCGTACCAACAAAGGACACGTGCGCATTTCCTTAGGTGAATCTACAACAACAGTGGCATTACTATTCCGTTTGTGTTACCGGAACCGTATGAAGCAGATACTATACTAACAATGGTCTTTTGTTTGTCAGGTTACCATCTAAGAGTCGACGCCGGAACTGCCGTCAACTTCTTGAAATGTGTAACGAATCGTGACTTGAAATATACACTCATGAACCCTCCGTTCTCTGCATTTATAAACATGAATGGACAGTCTTGAACATTATGACATTTTGCAAAGGTTAACTTTGTTGGCTAGTGTTCGACGGACTCGAAGTAGCACTCGACCTATTATTGGAATGTTTTGTGGAGTTTGCCATCCGTTTGCCATAAAAAGTGTTTGTTGTATCTTGGTCACTAAGGGAGACACAGAACTTTGAAGGTAACGTTAATTTCGTGGGTAAGTTCCAATATCCTACTTGAAAGGGTAGATATTTTGAACTTAATCGTCACGATCTGGTACGTGTTCATTGCATTATTAGAGGCCTCGTGGTGTTTGCTATTCGTTGGCCATTTTTCAGTTTTTCTTGTATCTTGGTTATTAAAGGAGATACAGAATTTCAAATATTACCCAGAAACTTGTTATTTTAGGGGCGTTTGCAACGGAGTAGTTTATTCTGCAGTATTGTTACGAAGAAATATGTACGTAAGGCGGTGCGTAAAAGGTGAGCAAATGTTTTTCGTGTGGAAAAATAATAGGAAATTGAAATATATGAAATGAGTAATTTATAGGGTGGATTACCCTATGGGTAATTTTAGGGTAATTCCGGGTCCTCACTCCTAAAATTACCGGATAATTTTTGAGAGTTACTGGGGTAATTTGACAGATTTTAATGGCTGGGATGCGCGCTTCTTAAGAAGCAATTTTTTCTCATGATATAAGTGGTAGGATCACTGTTCTGTTCTCGGGTGGCGGACAGATGAAACATCAAAGAGTCTCTTCAGCAACGTCGGAACATTGTTAATTATCTTTGCACCAGTTCAAACGTTAGATAATCCCGAAGGAACATCCCAGCCAGTAGAATCTCTCCAATTATCCGGGAAATTTCTGAAAATTTTCTGGTAAATTGACCAGGTAATTTCAGGAGTAATGAACCGAAATGCCTCGAAAATTAACTGCAAGGTAATTTAACCTCAAAAATTACCCAGTTTACATTTCTTATTTTTTCTACGAAAGTGCGAAGAAAACATTTGCTCATCGCATTGCTCATTTGCATTGCTTTGTGTATGTTCTTCTTCGCAGCAGTGCTGTGGATTACTGCAACCGGCCGCACACGCCTTTTGAAAAAACTAGTTTCATGGTTATATTTGAAATTCCGTATCGCCTTTGGTACCAGGATACAACAAACACTTTTTATGGCAAACGGATGGCAAACTCCACAAAACATTCCAATAATAGGTCGAGTGCTACTTCGAGTCCGTCGAACACTAGCCAACAAAGTTAACCTTTGCAAAATGTCATAATGTTCAAGACTGTCCATTCATGTTTATAAATGCAGAGAACGGAGGGTTCATGAGTGTATATTTCAAGTCACGATTCGTTACACATTTCAAGAAGTTGACGGCAGTTCCGGCGTCGACTCTTAGATGGTAACCTGACAAACAAAAGACCATTGTTAGTATAGTATCTGCTTCATACGGTTCCGGTAACACAAACGGAATAGTAATGCCACTGTTGTTGTAGATTCACCTAAGGAAATGCGCACGTGTCCTTTGTTGGTACGAATCGATTTTCTCAATCTGGCATTGTGCAGCCATTGACGTACAACGATGTTTAACTTCGTGTCTGTCATTTTTTCGAACCTAACATCACCACGAAAGGCATCTAGAAGGCAACATTACAAGCAAGCTTGTGCGTTTGGTCACCGCGCGTAAGCAAATAGATTGGATGACTCGCAATCCAAGTTTTCCCGTGCTTTGGAAGTATGTTGCACTTGATCTAAAAGCTTCCGAGATAACTCCGCTTGGTCGCGTGGTTGTCCACTGTAGGTTGGCAGCAACATCTGTGATACATAACGGTGGTTTACCAGTCGATAGAATCACCTCTCGGAATATGAAGTCCATTGCACAGCAGCGAATCCAGTTCTGTTGTCAGGTCTTCCAGCTACCCTTCGATGAAAGTTGGTTCACCGTCTCCATACACGGATAAGTATAGTGTGCGGTAACGTGCCAACTTGACAGCAATCACACAGCAGGGAAGCTGTCAGGCCCAAATGCACATAATCGCCGCCAGCAATGCAGATTATTTCGTTTCACCGTGTGGCTCAGTAGTGTTAGCGTATCAACCAGCAAATGTTGTGTAAAGAAATTCAGCATCCCCAGTCATCTACCAAGATCCGTCGGCGACATATAGCAATGCATATAAGTGGCGAATATGTCATCAGAAACACTCCCAGTGAAGCTATCACCAGAAGAATAGCTGACAAGCAACACTAGCATCTTAGCTGTTATTGGATCAGCTAGCTAACCTGCGGTTGTTTGGAGGAATCTAAAAGAAAGAGAAATTGATTTTTACAGAACCGCAAATATACCTTGAACTTCCACTGTCGATGTGCCTTCACTATTACCAGCGTCTTCACTTGTCAGACGTCACTAATAATCCACAATTGAGGAGTGATGCACGGCAATATTTTGCATTATCTGGAGCGTCCACCACCGTTATACCATGGTCTGCACTCGTGGTAACATGAAGTTCGTCAGTGACAATGTCCGACAAGGTTGTTGAATCATCCTGCTTTGCAGCGAGCAGATGCAAGCACAGGTTCAAACTGGAATTCAACAAACCGTATAAGCAATAGAAGGGTTTAGTGGGGATTGCCGCGAATGTCTGACAAAAATAACCGATCCATAGTTGTTGGATGGAACAGAACTCACCAAGCGCATTTATGCGAACAACGTGCATCATAGCAATGCTGGTTCTGTGTGTGGTTGAAACTGCATATCTGCGTAAATAATCCAGAGAGCAGAGTTGCAACACTGCAACCTTAGAGTATGTATATTTATGTGAATATATACAACCTTGTGTGCCGTCCCAATTAAATACAGACTCCCATACCTCACCATAAGATAATTTGTCGTTCCAGTGGAAACCATCACCTAACATACAACCTAACAACACAATCGCCAGTACTCAGAGGAGGTACCAGTATTGAAAATGGAGAAGGAGTAACTCGCTTACCCACGATTGTTAGTCAATAACCTTGGTGTCCTCGGTTATCGTGGCAGGAAAAAGTTCACCGCATATGTCGCTTTCCCACCCCGGTCCCTGGGGAATAAAGTGAAATAACACGGACGTGTGATACAAACGGGTGCGTTTGTTTTAACTGGCCGGCAACTGAAGGCAATCTCAACGTACGTTATGTTCGAAAATCGGTATGGCTGATGTTGGTTTGCAGAAATAACACAGAAATTAAGAAATCATGTGTGTATCAATATATCGGATAACTGATAGTACAGTTTTATTTTTGGGACATGAATTATATTGAAGCTCTCAAGGATAGTATTAAACATCGTGAATTCCAGACTTTCTTTCACTTCCAAGAGTGCCTGCGAAGGCATATGGAGGATGTTTGTGTTAATTAGGTTCGCGGAACGAGCCGTAGTTGAAAGGCAGTTCTGAATTACGACAAGGTAAGTTGGCCTGGAACCCTGAGAGCCGACTAATTTTGTGTTTCGTTTGCACGAAGTACAAAAGACTTGGGAGGGAATGCAGAGGTGTGCAACGTGGTCAGTGGGTTGATGTTTTTCTTATCTAACGAGTTAGTTCCCGCGACACATGTTTCAAGTCATGATTTCACGTGTTCCGAAGAAATAACTGTTTGGTTATGAACTCTTTCGAGTTAAAGCACAACTGTGATGAACGTGAATGACATGCTTTGTCTCCTTCTGTTAGGAAATTGTTTTGCTATTCCAATATCTTGTACAATTTTAGTGATATGTACAGTTCGAAAGTATACGTTCCGTGTTGTTGTGTTTAATTGTGTTTTGCAATTATTGTACGTTCGATCGTTATCATATATAGTTCAATTCTCAATTTAACAATTGGCGTCGCTCTTTCGTACAATTCACAGTGATTACTGAAATGGATCGATCATCCACTAATTCTAATGCTCGATAAGTGGAGGATAACTTGGAGAGATTTGACATTTGGCGTCTCACAAAATCTTAGTTGAATGAGAAATAGAAGGTTGCTTTCTTTCTGCATTTTATCGGCAAGGAAGCTTATGCCTTTGTCAAAAAATTGGCTTTTTTGGAGTCATCGATCAGCTGTTTCTATCCCATGCTAAAGAAAATACTCCCCCAACACTTTAAAACGAGGAAATTTTGTGGCATGTAAAAGAACCAAGTTCGTTGTACTAATCAGGTCTGGATCTCAATTGATTCGCGATTTCGTCTTACAGTTGCAAACACAAGCAGCCAGGTGTGAATAGGGCACCCAGTTAGAGTATCAGCTACGAAATTGGTTGATTGCTGGTATTAACTTGCCAGAGCTACAGCAGAAGCTTCCCTTGTGTCATGACCAAAGATTCCAGATCCTTCATAAAGTGTGTGAACAGTATGAGGACGTGAAACGAGTTACGAAGACTACTGAGGCTCTCTGAAATTATTCTAAAGGCAACACTCCAAGGCCGAAATGAGATAACATTCTAACCGCGTACTGATTTCCGTTTACCAAGACCAACCGTTCAGTGTTCTACAGGAAGTAATGCAAATCCAGTTCAACAACAATTTGGGAAATGCGCATCTCTTGGGTGCAATCATTCCAGGTATTCATGACCACTAAGACAGGTGAAGTGCTTTGGCTGTGGCAAAGTGGGTCATACTCAGTCGGTATGTAAGTCTAGACGTTCACGTCACTTAACGACAAATTCTAATCCAAATGTTCAGCCGTTAACTTACAGCATTTCTAGTTTTCCTTTACCTATTTTGCCCCAATATACTTCTCATTTTTTTAAAATGTCAGTGTCTGCTTCTGGCGAAAGTCACAATTTTATTGTTGATACCGGTAGTGTCGAATCAATAATTTCACACTCAGACCTAGTTGCATTTTATCCTGAAGCAGTTCTACAACCCACACAGGTTACCATCCATGGTATCACTGGTCAATCTTTGCCTTTTGTAAGCTGCTGCATCGTATCGGTTAAGTTGCCCGATGCTAGTCCTACTGACTATCAATTTTTAGTTTCAAGCTCAAGGCCTTCTATTCTTGGACTAAAAGTTTTACGACTGCTACATTCTGACATTTTGCTACTGACACCAGTGAGGGATGCTGACATTATACAACCTATATTGGACTGTTCTAAGGCCAAAGTGGGAATGCGAATACCGAAGGCAAAGCTTGATGCTTCGGGAGATACAGTCGTTCCTAAGAGACGAATCCTCCCATTTGGTTTGTGAGAAAATGTGCAAAAAGACTTGTAATCCATGTGTGGTAAAGAAGTGATAACGCCTGTTGACTCGTCAAAGTGGGCGACGCTAATAGTGACACCACTAAAAGCTGATGGAATTACACCGAAAATGTGTGGCAACTACAGGTTAACGTTGAATACATGTCTACTATAACGCACCTGCATAAATAAGAACCCGAGGACATACCTTATCGTTTGTCAGATCTTAAAATACCTTCAAAAATGGATTTAGAGGATGCTTGTTTGCAAATACCACTTTGCGAAGTATCAAATAATTTGACTGTGATCACCACACCTTTCGGACTGTATCGATACAATTTTCTACCATTCGGTTTAAACTTTTCGCCAGCTGTATTCCAGGATGTCATGAACACAATTACTAAAGACTTAAATGATATCGAAACCTGTCAAGATACCGTTACTGTTCATGCTGCCGATAAACCCACCCAGGATTATGGCCTTCTTTATCCGTTTGAACAAATTTTTCACTTAACCTTAGCCATTAACCTAAAGAAATGTAATTTTCCAGTTTTTTCTTTTTCATGTCTCGGTTACATTGTTGATGGCAATGGTTTCAAACCAGATTTACAACGCTTAGCCTCATTAGTGAATGCACCGTCACCCACTAACCTCCATGAACTCCGTTCTGTTCCGGGTGCACTCCAATACTAATCCTGTCCTATTGCGAAGTTCGCTCAGTGTGCCACTTCTTTACTCAGCATGTTATCCATCAACAGGTTTTCTTGGCCCGTTAATCACGAATAAACGCTCCGGACTTTGCTTCACCATCTTCAAACTACTGTTGTTTTGAGACCGTTTTCTGACAAAGATCATTCGACTGTAATTACAGATGCTTCTCCCGCTGGAGTAGGTGCGGTTCCTGAAGAGCGTGGTAGACCTGTTATATGCATTTCACGTCGTCTGTCTAAAGCCGAACGTGGGTATTCTCAGATCCTACGTGAAGACCTTGGAGTACATTGGGCTGTTAAAAGACTTCCTGAGTACCTTTTTGGGCTCTCACTCACTATTGCAACGGACAATGAAGCCTTAAAATGTATCTATCATCCAAGTAAATCGCTGGCAAAGTCATCTGCTGCTATGATGCAACGCTAGGGCATTGCCCTCAGTTCCTACATTCATTCATTCGTCGTATTGCAAAGGCTATTCCTCATGTTGATGACCTATTCAGATTTCCGTCACCTGACTCAAACTCTGATAATGCTGACTGTTTATTAGTTCAGCCACTGCCAGTCAAAAGAGATGCACTCGTGTGCGACACTCATGAATACTTTGGTCCTGTTATTTCTGCTTTAAGACGTGGCTGGACACAGCTGGAGCGGCGTAGATTTCCTGCACTTCACTGTCGTCGTGAAAGTTTGTCCATCACTCCAGATGGATTACTGCGTTTTGATGACCGTGTCTTATTTCCACCGACTCTGAGATATGACATCCTAGCGGACTTCCTTTCCGGACATTTTGGAGTTGATAAGATGAGGTCGCTTGAACGCTTATCTTGCTGGTGGCCGGAATTAGAATCAGATGTTAAGCATACTGCCAAGAATCGTATTAAATATGTACGCAAGATTCATGCGAAAAAATGACGATGGCTTCCGTGGCCTGTTACGTTTGAAACATTTCAGAGAGTTCATGCTGATTACTGTGGTCCTTTGCTGTGGAAATACTATGCCCTGGTGATTATTGATGCTTATTCTAAATGGCCTGAGGTTTATCTCACTTCATCACCGAGTGCAGACTGTACAGAGCATGCGTCGAGAAAACTATTTTGTAGCGGCGGTGTACCTGCTGCTATGGTCACCGACAATGTTACTCACTTCTTTGCAAAATCTTTAGATGGATGGATTAAATGACTTATGCGTCGGCGTTTGTTTACTGCTTCATGACACCCACAATGCAATAGACTTGCAGGAAATTTGGTACGCATACCAAAGTCTGCCACTGCTTCTCTAACACCAAACGCATTTATGGAACTTGATCCGGGATTCGATAACCTTCTCATGTGGTACAGAAATGCATCACATTCGGTAACTGGAACGGGTCCCGCGAACCTTTTCAAATCTCGTTCACTGCGTACAAGTCTTGACCGTGCAAAGTCAGCTGATGTTACCTTTTTTTAAAGGCAACAATTTACGTCCTGCTAATGGAATTGTTCACTGCTCACATGGAAATCGCATGGTTAATATTCTTAACCTGGAAGGCCTTTCTTACCATCGAAGACATGTCGACCAGGTTGAGTTCAATTCCAGAGGTCAGTCTGATAACAGAAATCCTGTCGCTTCGAATTCTAAGCAGTCCTTTCTAGGTAATCCTGTTGCATTGGAAGCAATTGACGTTACTGAAGTAGAGGCCATTCATGAAGTATACGAAACGCTCGAAGAACCGATAGTCAGAAGATCTTAACGTTCGGAATCAAGACCACCACGGGATTACGAGTATCCTCACGCCCATTCAAGGTGTGGTGGATGTGACGAACATGACTGACATGCTTTGTCTCCTTCTGGTATGCAATTGTTTTGCTATTCCAATATCCTGTACAATTTTTTGTGATACGTACGATTCGACAATATGCGTTCTGTGTTGTTGTGTCTAATAGTGTTTTGCAATTCTTATACGTTCGATTGTTATCTTGTATAGTTCAATTATAACCAGAACAGATGACTTGTACTTGCTCAATATAATTGTACCCAGATATCGCACAGCAAAGCTTATCCTTTACGTACGCCTACATGGTTATTTCGCTGCGAAAAATGTCCACTCATTCACTCGAGGTTTTGAGGTCATTAAATAATGCTTAGTTGTTTAGACCGCCAAAGTTGCAAAAGCTAATTGCACTGTAATCAGCGTAGTCTGGGGTAAACTACTTGGTTGAAATCTTTTAGAGTTTGGTCATTATAAACCATTTGTTTCAGCGACCGGAAGAAATGTTAAATTGGGTACATCACGAATGGGGTCTCACAAGTTGTTTCGTTTCAGTAAGTCGACCATCTGGTCAACCAACTTGAACAAATAATTTGCACCTTCACGTTTTCTAGATCTGCTGTAGTTAACAATTATAATCCCATGTTGAACATCAGTTCATAAAAACACTTGTACCGCAACTCCTATCGAACTGTTTCACATATTTGCATACGTACGGCTAATCTTGAACGTTATCAAGTATGTAACCGATATATCTATACTGAACTGACATTTATATTAGATAGAGGTCACCAACAACATGTAGACAGACAACAAGTTTCCTACAAACGTTAAAGAAAGCCCTTTCCCAGACAAAACTCATACTGTGGCGAAAAGGCGTCCAGTGGAGTACAATCATTATTGTTTAACACACTAGTAACCCTACCATACGTGCGTTCGCATTTTTAAACCACAATTCCACTCCGCAACACCCCCTGGTTTCCCTTTACACGTCGTTTGCACTTCTGTCCGGTTTACGTGCGTGCTCAACGTCTTATATCGTGGAGTATTTAGCCCGCCGACCTTCGTCAATTCGTCCGATTTCGTTCGGCGTCACCTAGTACGGTCGTTTGAATTGTTTCCTATTCATCCACTGTAGCCTTTAACCACATCCCACGAACGTGTCGAAATACTCCTCCAACTGTTGAATTAATCCCGTTTCCGCTTTGGTCGTCCATGTTGTTTTGTCTGCTATGTCTCACCCGTTAACCCAATTCAGTCGAGCGATGATACACCCGGTCGCCAAGACCATGCGCGATCCGCTCGCCATGGGTTTTGAAAGCACCTCCCCCTGCGTTGAAGCATTCCACCGAGAGTTGGAATAATCACAACTCCGGCCTGATAGTCCATCACAATATGTTCCCTGTGCTTCTACCAACGCCCAACGCCCTCGCTTCCACGAAGATTCTGTTTGCTGTCACTCAGCGCATACTGGCTGTCAGGTGACGAGGTGAGCCCGATGTGACAACTTTTTTTACCAGTGGACCCTCAAGACATGGCAGGACGTCGTGCGGGAACCGGATCGCCAGGTGACTCGGCCACTAGGGGAAATAACACTTTGAATGGAACTGCGTGCTGCCTGTGTTCTAGAATATCGCCGAACGGGACATTTCGTCTTAGGTACAGAATACACTGCAGCAAAGCAAGTAAGATCTAGGCAAAATGGATGCATTTGATTACATTTGCATCTTCATCCACTAAACGTTATAATGGAAACTCCAGAGTGGAGAGAATGTTGGCGAAATTTACTGACTCCAGTGAATGTAGTGATGATAAGTTGATTTCCTCATTTCTGGAATCCATCGGGGATATCATGGGTTCAGCAGCAACCCAAATCATTTCTTCGAAGTCGGGAGTAAGTAACACCAATCCACGTCCATTGAAGAATGGCTTACGATATTTTGATAAAAACGGGTAGCGTTCTCGCTGTAGACAGTAGCAATACATTTTGCTTTTGTTGTTTTGAAAACATTTACTCGAACCTGTTCACTTGAACTGGAGTTAATCATCACGTGGAAACCTCATTTATTGACGTAGCTATTGATAAGGCTGTTGTTTATAGAGTAATTGTAATTTATTTTGAATCAAACATGATTCTCGAAGTGGGAAATAACAGTCATTTTTAATGTAAATGGAATTCTTGTTCCTGGCCATTCAAGTTTTTTTCAGGTAGTGAGCTGAACCATATTGTTTTCAAACTCTACGCGTTATACATCGTTCTACTCATTGTTTATTCAAAAACACTTTCAGTTTGCCTTCATATACGATTAGAATTGTGCAGGTACTTGCATAAGAAAATGAGTTGCTTGGTTGCCATGTGGCCGATAACATACCCATATTAATAACACCAACATGAATTCTCTAACCAACGCAGCAGCACCGTCGAAGCAGTCACAAATAAGATGTTAATTATCGGCGTTAATAAGGTGAGAATCTTTTAAATTTTCTGTCATGTGCACTTCAGCGAATAATCCTTCGTATTGATCGCCATAGCAGAACATCTCTTGTGTTGAGTCTATTCCGATATGGTAGTTTGGAGTTAAGGGCATGGAAACAGTTGTTGAGCCGCACGTTGCTAAAACCAAAGCCCAGTAGCATCGGGTAACAACGGTTTTAACAATGCTCCACATGAAACGCTGCACGAACACAAGTTCAATGTGTTCTGATTGGCACATGTCGATGTGTCTGAGCTTTGTACCGTACATGTTAGGGAAACAACGCAGGGAGATTACTGTGCTCTGTGTGTCTGTTGAATAGAAAGAGACATTTACCCCTTCAAGTAAAATATGTTGTCAAAACAGCAAGAAGACAGAAGTTGCGGGAGGTTAACATTTCGATTTATCTCGTCAATCGCATACTAAATACATACAGAATATATGGCAAAAGGGCATGGCAACAATAGTTGAATAGAGTGAATTTTAGGGTCGAAAGGCCGCTACCAGGGGAGGTGGACAGTGTGGACCATCAATGTTTGCGCACACAACACTGGATTTCCTCGTTTAGTCAACACAGCTTCACAACGTCACAACGTCGACCCAACCAGGTCGTTCACTTTGTTGTTACGGCACCCAAACCCCAAAACTTTTGGCCATCAGTGAAGCTGTGCCGATCAAACAAAGAAATCCAGTGTTGTTTGCACAAACATTGTTGGTCCACACTGTCCACCTCTCCTGGTAGCGGCCTTTCGACCCTAAAATTCACTCTGTTCAACTATCGTTGCCATGCGCTTTTGTTATATATTCTGTATGTATTTAGTATGCGGCTGCGAGATAAATCGAAATGTTAACCTCCCGCAACGTTTGCTTCTTGCTGTTTCGACGAATTGGATCAAGGGAACCCAGTGCTTCAAAATATGTCGTATCAAAAGCAGCATTTAGAAGCACAGTTACCTTCAACCAAGTGCCTAAGCTAAACTCAAGTAACCGACTCAGACTCGGCTCATAGAAGCCAAGTTGAATAACACATACTACTACCACTAGTTCAACTGTAAATTTATTTAGTCCGCATAACCCATTAGTACTTCCTATCTGTTGCTGGAACGATGGACCGAGGAGAATTCACAGTTATCAAGCTGGAAATTCGAAAACACCTGTGGGAGGACTACGAGGTCTGAAATGAACACCGCCTTATTCAGAAGGTAGAAGCCAATTCCGTTGGCATCCTTCGGAAACGGAAACACCTAACTCAAATATTGGATGACAGCCGCCGTCCCAAATCTTTGGCGACCAGTCATCACTGTTTAATGTACGCTACCAGTGCATGAAGCTAGTGAAGTCAGCAGATGATGACTGGATAGCGTACGCCGTTCGCACTGTCGATTGGGATTGTGAACGTTTCAAGCTGCGAACAATGACCGAAGATCAATTTAAATGTCTGATTTTCGCTTGTGGACGCCAGTCACCCAAAGAAGCAGATAGCAGAACACGAATTTTAGCAAAGATAGAGCAATGTCCCGAAAACACTCTGCAAGATATCACTACCGAATGCCAGCGCTTAGTGAACCTGAAGCATGACACCGCTATGATAGAACAGAGCAGTCAATCAAACGTCTACACGGTTTTCTCAAATGTCCCGGTCAAGACTGCATCATTGTCGGGATGTGACAGCCGAAGTAAACTTTTCACATGTTGGCAGTGCTGTGGATGGCATTATGTCCGATATTGCCTATTCAAACAGCATCGGTGCACCCACTGCTTCCGACGGGTCCACAAAGAAGACCACTGCCGCTTCAAGATACGCCATCGCCCACTCAATCAGAACTCCAGAAAGCCACACAAGCCCCGTTTCTCAAGAGCGCACGTCGTGCTCGCAGTGAGAAACGACGACCACTGGACGCGCAGAAAGTACGCGTTTGTCTTCATCAACGGCAAGTCTGTCAAACAACAGCTCGATGCAGCATACACGTGGTACCTGATTGGCAAACTCACAATACGCCCGACAACCCAGCTTACCCGGAACGCTACAAGTAATCGATTGCCTATCATTGGCGAAGTCCAGTGCACTACAGCCCTCAACGGATAATCAGTCAGCGGTACCTGTTACGTGACCTACAATCCTGGCCTGAATCTTCTTGGACTGGATTGGATCGACAAACTGCATTTATTTGACAAACCATTAATCGAAACCCGCAACCGCACTCAAGCTCAACAGAAGCCCACGAATCTTCCAGGAGTCCACCATCAACTCACAAACGCTCTCCAGCAAAGACATTTAGACGTGTTCGCAGAAGAACTCGGCTGGTACACCAAAATAAAAGCCAATGGAAAAGATCCCCCAAGTCATGTTATACAGACCATCTTACTCAAATGCCGGACAAACAGAGGTAGAGACGACGGACGAACGGATGACGCAAACCGGTCAAACTTATTCAAGTATATCTTTGGAAACAGTTCTACGATGGAACCCAACAATCTTCAGGGGGGAAGTGTTAGGGCGTCCACTCTGTTACTGTCCCTAAGCGCCTCCGTCGTAAGAGAGAAGAAAAAACCACTTGACTGAATCCTAACTAGCGAACCTTTTCGAATCGGTTGAGACCCTTTATGCTGCTATGTACATGTGCGATCCTAACTCTTGCTCATGATGTGGTATGGTCATTATGACTACCTTGTTCTTGTGTGATAGTTAGAAATACGTAATAGTAATAACAATTGTACTTATCTCAAACCCAGAGCTAGCTTCTACACAGTAGTAATAACGCAGCACGTCAGCCAACGGAATTGTAATGTAGTCGGTATCTGTACAATCTAATTATTCATGCAGTAAAACGACGGTAGCATGTAATGTTCCGTTAGTATTTACAATCATCCCATCCGCCACAGTTCAAATGAACGTCCGCGTAGTAGTGATGACGTTTTTTCTTCTTCACACGTTCAGGAATTCTTATCTGCGCCGGCCCAAATGCAGGTACTCCTCCCTTAACTGAATTCGAATCTGAAACAGACTCAAAAGCGGGATTTTCAAACTCGGAAGCTTCAACAGGCAACGGAAGAGAGACCTTTAGAATATTCTTTCAATTGGGACCGATAATAGACATGTAAGAATTAATAACAAGAAACGAACAAGTAATGGACTGTATATCTGTGAGTGAAAGTTCACATTCACCAAGAACAGATAAAACAGGTTCGGCAATACTGTAAACAGATGCACTAACAGGTTGCAAAATAACAGTAAGTTCCAACAGATGCATGCAAACAACAGAAATAAAAGATTCAGCATAACCATTGTCAACAACGAAAAAATGCTTGGGACCTCCGTTGAAAATAGAAGACCGTACTATGTGAGGCGTAGAACCACGAGAATTAGTAGGTCACAGTAGAAGCAATAGACTGCAGGTCAAATGCAACACTTTGTTTATCTGAAAAAGTCCAGTCAAAACACGTCTTCGAACAACGACAGACAGCTTGAATATGACCGATTTCACCACATTCACCGCATTTGGAGTTGCGAAAGGAACAACTAAGTCGAGAATGTTTATGACCACATGACTTACAGTTACCAAAATGTTGGGCGGAGGTTGGGGCAAAATAACGCCAGGGTTTTAATCAATGCATACGTATCCTTGCCAATGACTATGAGGAGATGTGGCGTTTTCTTCTCCTCTCTCATATCATTACGAATAATACACCGAGTTTCAAAGCGTTCCAGGTAACCTTCCGTTTCCCGTGAACTTGAGTGGACATTCAGATTTTCCATATTGCAGGGATTCATTTTAAGAAATGTACTGAAATATACTGACCACGACGCCAATTGCGATGGTTGGGAAACGTATTAGTAATAAGAAGTGTACTTAGCTCAAACCCAGAGCTAGCTTCTTCGCAATAGTAATAATGCAGCACGTCAGCTAACGAAATTGTAGCGTATTCAGTGTCTGTACAATGTAATTATTCATGTGGTAAAACAACAATAGCATTTAGTGTTCCGTTGTGATTTACAATGATCACAACGACCATACCCTCAATCCCACGGTATACGAGCCTGTGATGGCTGTCAGTTAACCTGTTTCCCAATACTGTTGTTTTAATACATTGTTGACAAAGAGCTATACAACTGCGTTTGAGAGGTAAATTACCTGCTCTATTTAGTGTGGTTGTTATTACTACCACGTCAAAACTGGCTCTGGGGTTGAGATAAGTTAACTACTTCACAATGGTATTTCTGGAACCATCAGAATTAGCGTCGCAAACTTCCTTAAATTCTTACAATGGATTCCTGTCCACTTGAAAATTTGAATTTTCATTACTGGTTGAGAGAAACCGAAGGTTGTCTGGAACGCTTAAAATATGGTGTCCCCCGGCAAAAACTGAAGGCGGAAAAGAAGGCCACTCACTTCCTCACTGCAATTGGTAAAGATGCGTACAGCTTGATGAAAAACCCGTCATTTCCCGATTAATCAATTTGACTTCCCCACGAATCCTTAAAGAAACTAATGCTCTCACTTGTCCAACCCGTAACCTTTGTAGCGGCCGAACGAGCCAAATTTCATAAGCTCTTGAAAAAAGATCATGATATCAGACAGTTCATCCTCGAAATCCAGTCTCAAGCGGCTCGGTGTAACTTTGAAGACCAATTACAAACGCAATTTCGCTACCATTCGATCGCTGGAATAAATATGCGTGATCTGCAACAGAACTTTTTACTGCTTACGAATTCCCTACTCCAGTCAGCTAGAACGTTTTGCCAACAGTATCAGAATGCAAAAGTTGCTGTAAACGATGAACGTATGGTTTTATACAACAACCACGTGAGACGACCAGAAGGGAGTTGTCTGAAAAAGTAAATACTCAAAATGCAATTGGTGATAATCAACCCACAGTTGATTTAAATGCCATCCTAAAATGAAACAGCTGTAAGTCACGTAGTAGCAAACATTCTCGACTGACTCACCAATTTCGACAGGCCGAGTGCGCAATTGTTGTAAAATCGGGAACATTCACTCCGTTTGCCACAGTTCAAAGTCTTCTTTGCACACTCCAGCTGTGATGATGACGACTTGAGCTCTGACTCTCATTTTATTGCTCTTCCTCTTAATTCCGTTGATTCTACCAGTTACATTAAACAAACCCACTTGGTTAATATTTGCCTTGAACATTCACTCACTGTGGACACTGGTAGCATTGAGTCATCATCCTTGTCTATTCCGCAGTGCCTGAAAGCGTTACTCATAAAACCTTCTGAAGTTTCTGTGAATGGTATCACTGGACATGCTTCAACAATTCTTGGTCCTTGCCAACCCACACTTTCTGGTCTTCAGTCCGCTGTTACAGTTGCAGCTTTTTGGTTATTTATCGTGGTTTAAAAATATAAAACTTTCGAACACTTCTGTCTAATTGTTCTCGGATGCACGTAAATAGCAGATGCGCAATTCACCCCTTCAGTGTTCGAAAGTTTCTGGTGGTGTGAGTATTAAACCAGTCTCGCTCAAACTCAAAGGCAATCTGATCTTTGTGAAGCGACGAATCATACATTTTGGGCTACATGAAAAGTGTTACGGAAAAGCGATCGACCAGCTCGTGGAGAAAGGGATATTAACACTTCTTATGTTTGACTAAGGCCACACCCATTGTGACTCCGCTTGAACGTGGTGGTAAAACGCATCGAATTTGCAGTGAATACCAACTCACGCTCAATAGATTCCTTTCGCACGGAAGTTGTGCCGTTGTTGATCCGTGGAACATTCTGCATCAATTTCGTGACTCGAAATATTTTTCAAAGCTCAAGTTAAATGATGTTTCTCCACCGATTCTACTTGATGCGGCTTCCAGTGTTCCGACAACTATCGATACTCATTCCGGGTTGCTTCTGTACAATTTTCTACCACCTGGTCTGAATGTATCAACTGCCATATTTCAAGATGTTATGAACACCAATACTGCCAATCTAGAGGGTGTTTCTATTGACCGAGATGAAACTGTGCATGTATCAACCATGCCTCTCTATGATGAACGATTGGATGTTTTAGTCGAACGTTTTTGTTCTTTAAGCGTTCCTATTAATTCTTCCAAATGTATTTTTAGTACCTCCAAGTTCTCATGTTCAGGGTTTCTCGCTTATTAGAGTGGTTATTATCCTGATCCTAATTGTTTCTCACTTCGATTTAGGGCATCTACTCCAAGGATTTCAGAGGGGTTTCGTTGTTTAATGGGTTCTCTTCAGTACCACTCTCCACTCCTTCCTAGTTCCACTGATGAGGTAAAACCTTTGTTCGATATTCTTCCTCAAAATGATTTTGCTTGGACCGATTTGCATGAAGGAACTCTGTGAGCTCTTTTGAGGGTTCTGTCTTCCGAAACAGCATTACGTATACCCTGTCCAAAATTACCATCAACATTGATTATTGATGTGTCACTGACGGGTATAAGAACCGTGTAAAAACAAAGAGGTCATCCTGTTATTTGCCCCTCTGGGTGCCTCAGTCCAGCAGACCGTGCATATGCACGAACATAAAAAGAGGCATTATCGGTTTACTGGGCGATTACCGAACTTCACAAATACTTATCCGGTGTTCATTTCACCATAGTCGCTAATCATGAAGCTCTGAAATTACTTCACAGTCCTGACAAATCTTTTGCCAGGTCTTCTGCGGCAGTGGTTCATTAATGGAGTTTTGCTTTGGCTGCGTGCTCTTATAACACCCCGCACCGTAGTGCAAAATCCATTCACCGTGGCGACTATTTATCTCACTATGAAGAATATGGAGAGGATAGTGATCCAGATTGTTTTTTGAGTCACCCACTCCCAGTTCCTTGCTCCGATTTGATTCGCAGCAGACGAAAGTGATACCATGCAATTTTTACTACATTACGTACCGGTCGGGACTGCGGTGTTCGACGAAGATTTCTTGAATTCTACAAACTTCGAGGTAAGCTGTCTGTTATTCCCGATGGAATATTGTGTCTTGGTGATAGAAACATTATTCCCGTCACATTACGATCCGTTGTACTAGATGACTTACACTCTAGTCGTTTGGGAAGTGAAAGGACGAACTCACCGGCTGGTCTATCTTGTTGGCGGCTAGAAATGATGGCTGATGTTTGTAACCTTTCTGAAGGTTGTGCTCAGTGTGTACACAAACCGCAACCGCAACCAATGACTTGTGAAGCCTGGAAACGAATAGATGCCGACTGTTGTGGTCCATTCTTGGATAAATACTATGCTTTGATTATCCTTGATTCATATTCACGTCGGCCAAACGTTTATTGTACATCATCAGCAACTGCAGAGTTCACTGAGATTGTATCGAGGAAAACGTTCAGTCGGGGAGGAGTGCCATAAGTGTTGGTCGCTGACATTGGCGCTAATTTCGCCGCGCAGAAGTTTGGAGACTGGTTGAAAAAAAAGGATGTTGACGTCTTCTCACTGCATCAAGATATCCTCGATCCAATGGTGTTGCTGAGAATTTTTGCGTATCCTGAGAAATGCGATCAAGTCTATCAAACAGTCTAGTTTGGAAGAACTGGAGGATGGTGTTGGTAACTTCTTGATGCAGTACCGCAATTCCGACCCCTCAACAACTGAAAGGAGTCCAGCTAGGCTTTTCAAAACCCACGTTCTTTGAACCAACATGCTTAGCTTGGAACCAGTTGGAGGAGTGCATCATCGTGGCAATTACTTTCGATCATCTCGAGGAATTGTCCTCAATAATCTGGATACTGGAATGTGTCTTACAATCCATCCAAACGATGGATCTGTCCATCATAGACACACCGATCAACTTGTGTATAACTTAACTGCTCCTACCTTTGCAGTACCAGTTACTGATAAGATTGTTTCTCAGTCTAGCCCAGGTTCAAGTCATTCGGTTGAAGAAACTGCTGAGTACGAACCACCACAGTTGCGACTGTCTGAACGTCCCAGAAATAAACAACGAAGAAACTGTGACAATGCTGACTTTCATTCAAACTGTAGCGGATGTGGTGATTGTCAATAAACACATTTCTCATTACTGTTGTTTTAATACATTGTTGACAAAAACCTGTACAGTTAAACTTAGGAGGTAAATTACCTGCTTTGTTCAGTGCGGGTGTTATTACAACTGCGTTAAAACTGGCTCTGGGGTTGAGCTTTGTTAGCTACTGCGTCGTTGTATTTCTGGAACAGTCACACAGCTCCATCCCACCAATCGCAGACTCACTGTGAGTAGAATGGTTGACTCTAGGACGCTGTTCAGGAGCAATACGCCAACTGCGGATATCGAGCATTATGTCGCCGGTGTTTGCAGGAAGTTTGTCCCAACTTTAGCATTGGAAACATGCGGCGCAAGTTGAAGCCTGCACTGTCCAGTGAGTTTCCGCTTAATATTTCAAATGAGCTTCAGAGAACCCCTTGAAAGTGTTCTCGGAGATTGTCGTGAAGGGTCTTCTGCGCGCCCAGTAGGATGCCGGCTGAAAACATTCGCATATGATGAAGCCATTGTGTGATAAACAAACCCCGTCATCGGGGTATGCTGAAAGCTGCATCCCGCGCTGAATATAGTCGGACGCAGTATGTACTGATCTTTACAGAGGCCTCAATTAGATAATTAGTATCAAATTTTGTTAGTTTTCAGAGAATTCGTTTTGGGATTACTGTTTGTATTAACTCGTAAAGTAGGATGGATGGACGGAGCACTTATGAGTGTTTAAACATAGGGTACAGTCTGGTTTAGCTTTTAGGGTGGGATAAATAAATGGAACAGTTACATGTGTTTCAGTACGGGTTACAGTCTGGCTTGACTCGTGGGGAAGGGCGAATCGGTGGAGCAGTTATAAGTGTTTAAGCACAGAGTGCCGTTTTGGTTAACTCGTAAGGTAGGACAAATGAACCCCAGCAAACACGTGGCTGACTTCGTGGTGTTGGCCAACATATGACCAACGGTTGGCCAAGCAACAAGCGAATCAGAGGAGAATTTAAACTGGTAATAACCACGCTACTTTTGGCATTCAAACAAGTTGTTAAAAGGTTCTGGAACACAGTATCGTATTCGCGACTTTTAATCCCAATGCACTCACGAGTACCACCATTTTGTGCACGATTGTTTTAATCCGTGCCTACATTGAACGCGTGTTAAAAGTTTCACTTGTTTCGTGCGTGATGAATGCGGCTGTGTTACATCGCATGCAGTCTGTGGTCATTCACAGTTTCGTTGAAAGCTTTGTAACTGCGTTAAATTTATCTCATTATAACAGTCCCTAGTCCGGCTTTATTAACGGCGGTATAATTACATGAAACACACGTAATTCGCTAGAAACTTGTATTCTACAGAAAGTGGAAGGTGCAAAAGTTCAATGGAACTTCCTACATCATTCCGGATGCATTCATGAATTAACCTTTCATCTTCTGAAACAACTGTAAGTTCTCTATGAGATTGTCTGAATACGTTATTGTTGTATCTTGCTTATTAGCCGAGATATTACACTTCTAATGCGTGTTAACAACTTGTTTCTTTTACCTATTTCAAGTGAATGAATATTTAGGTCTTGCAGATATTAGCGAAAAACAGGATGTTTTTTCATACATGGTACCTTCTGCTAATTGCCTGCAATGTTTTTTTTAATTAAAATTGTCGTCGATCCCAACGATTATTTTTCAATAATTCAAAGAGTTACAAATTCCGTCGCTCGGTTGTTGAAAGCGGATGGCAGCTCTAATCGTGGTTGGGTATATTAAACGCACAGAGAACACCAATGGAACGGCCGTGCTAATAGGCATCGTAAAATTCAGTAAACAGAGAGCTGGAAAAATATTTCGCTGGCCGACTGCGTGTCTGGCCAAACCGGAGTCGGACCAACTCCGGTAATTGGTGTGTAGTGGATCAAAACGGCATGTGGAACTCAGGTGTGAATATGGGGTCAAAACATAATAAAAAGGAAAACAAATAACTCACAGTAATTCGTAGAAATACGTTGGTTTGGTGTTCCACTACACCAAATGAAGATTCCCACTAGTGCTATCTGACGTGTCTCTCAAGTAATCTCGATGCCACGACCAAGGTGATTCCAACTACAGGTAAATAAATTAGCCGAACTAAATGGTTAATTCCGCTGAATTCTAACTCTCCCAAAGACTTGTACGTCACCATGAACGCAGACAGCGAGCAGAACTCACAAACCCGAAAGTGTAATTTTTGGAAATTATTGATTACTCAGTGGGTCGATGAACTTCGTTCACATCATGTGTACGTTTGATTAACCTCGTTGAAGAAGATGAAGAGGCATGAACAACAATAAAATTATGAAGTAGAAAATAGTGTTTAAAACGCTGCAAGCGCAAGCCGGATCCGGTCCGACTGGTGGCCAGACACAGTCCGACTCCGCAACAACTCCGTTTTGTTCGTTGGGACGGAGCAGTTGTAAATACGTCAGGTATGAGACTTTCACAATCTTCATCAGCTCTCCGATGTCCATTCTATAAGCTCACCGCGACTTTAGGATGAATTTCTCTGTGAATTCTTCATACGTTTGGAAGCGATGAATGGTCATTCATGCTAAATATGGCTAAGAAAACACAACAGATATGCCCAGTTTTGACACACATTACTAAGCTTAACAATAACTTCCACACTATTTTGCGTTTGCGGCTTTATAAGGTGTTTAATGGACACGGCCAAATAATGATGTGATCTTCGAAAGTAGAGTCAAACTTGTTGTATAATTGGACTCGCATTTTACGAAAAGGATATTTTTCCTCTTCTGGGACAATGAATTCTAGCATATGAGAACATTCAGTCGGTTATTTAACGCAGTTTTGAAATTTCTTTGTCATGCCATCGAACCTGTGCGCATTTTTTGCATTCGTCACCAGAATAATGAAAGAAAATCTTTCTGGCATCAGACTTTTGCAATTTTCGGAACTTCAACACACTGCAAAATTATGGTAACCACGGTAAACTCGAAACCACCGTAATTTCGAAGAATTCATCGATAATTTCCATCTACCGATTAGACGCAGCTGGCTTACCGCCAGCCAATGAAACGGCTTTCAAAATGGCACCGGCATGCCATCACATTTTTGGACCACCATTCAAGCGAATTGCGCACCAAGAAGCATACTGTAATGATGAAAGAAAATGCAGCATACTCTAGGAAAGTTATGTTGACAACCCATCCTTGCTGACTGGGCTTGGTCTGATAGTCTTAATGCACCACGCCGGAAAAATGAGTACTTTTTAAGGTAATTTATCCCACTAATAACCTTTTCATATGGAAGGTTGTGCCGGCCTGGATAAGGCCCAAAACTTCATGTTGCTGCTACTTGAATATTTGAAAAAAGATGCAAAAATAATCGCGAAATCGCCCATGATCAACCAACGCAATCATGCAGTTGTCATCTGGTCACTAAACCAACCGTCCACAATTTTCAGTGGCATACCTTTGGGCAACACCTATCCACAAATGTCTCAATAAACATAAGATTTTATTGTATTTTTTGTTACAATCGTAGCTTTCAAATCTTCCCAAACGCTCTAATTTTGTCATATGTTTCGAGCCCCGTGCTCATTCGATCCTGTTGTTGGAATTTTTTATTTTAATATTTCCGTGGAGTGAACAAAAATATGCGTAACTCCAATGTTCAGCTGAAAATTCCCCGTAAGTGGTATATTTTGGAGTCGACATACCGTTCTTGTATGAGTTTGTAACGTTATCGGAATGATCGTTGACTAAAAATTCTAGAAAGTGTAAGAAATCCTATTTTTAGTTTACTTGTTTTCAACAATCCGTGAAGTAGGTGGTTAGAGCTGACATTGAACTAGAAACGAAATATGTTCAACAGCAACGTAGGCAAGTAGCTACAAATACATATGGTGATTCCCAACCATAATTGTAATGTT
Source organism: Paragonimus heterotremus (assembly GCA_013368495.1). NCBI lineage: Eukaryota > Metazoa > Platyhelminthes > Trematoda > Plagiorchiida > Troglotrematidae > Paragonimus > Paragonimus heterotremus. The sequence goes on from LUCH01002967.1 coordinate 55,351, forward strand.
TGTCGGCGTGACCTGTTTGCTGTACTTACCGCTTGCTACGATCGGCCATAGGCTACATGGCCACACGGTTAATAAATCAGGATATTGTTTATATGCGGGAACTTGTTTTCGTGTTGTTTTTGCTACCTGATTCCCATTGCTGGACGGTTGTCTATATGTGCTCTGGTATCATTTGCGCTTAATGGCCCCGCCATCACATGACTGCTGTCTTTGATCATATTCACGTGAACCGTTAGACTCTGAAGTTGTATAACTGGTGGATTCAATATAAAGGTTTTTTGTCATTTTACATATTTAGTTCATACTAATTCCCTTGTACCTTGGCACCTTATTAATGATAAACTCCTCATTACGACCATCTTTCATTTTGGACCCGGATCAGTTGATCAGCTGGCTCAGGATTTACAGACACTCGCTGTTTATAAATGCGACCATTCCAGATCCAGCCTATCGGCGGACGTTAAGTAAAATTAGCGTTGCCAGAGCAACCACTGGACGTCCAGGATTAACACCACTTTTGTCCGACAGAAGGGTTGATTGATAAGTTACCCCAGTATGCGATTAGACATCTGAGCGCGCCTCGAGCTTCCGGGATGTATGTCTTCTGACGTGTAAGCGTTTTTGTCATTTATTTCCCGCTGCGAGATATCTAGCATGGGAGATCGACATAAAGACAACCTCTGTCGCTTTTCATTATGTGTGAAGCTTCTGCCACGGTAAATTTCAGAAAACCTCAGAACCGACGGCGTAGCTGGCATGCTCGTTGTCCACGAAGAATCTTATTCAAAACCAGTGGGATGAAATAACAGTAGTGCTACTGTCTAAGACGACTCAGGAGAATACTGCAGAAATGCTACTCATTGTTACCGCACTTAGCAAGTGAGGTCGTTGCAAATGAATCTGCCCATAGACAGTCACGAATTAGGCGTGGCACAAGTTTTAAATCTGTAAGGGTATTTGGTGACAAGGTTCGACTCCAAAAATAAGTACGTTGCAGCAATATTTCTCAAGCAATGAAGAACTCACGTGGCACAATTAGTAGCCTTATTTACTTGATCGTCAACCTTGAGTAGTCCACGAGCTCTCACGACCAGTGGGTTGCAAGTGTTAACGCAGCTACATTGTCCGTCAGACAAATACCGAAAATCAAACCATGCCCTTCCCTGTTGACACCAGGTACATTCAGGTTCCTCCAGCTTAACTCAAGGCTAACGCCGCCCAGTCATCTACGACTCCTTTAGTTTGCCGAGGTGTTGACTAGAAAAACTCTTACAACCGAGGTTTCGACAGTTCATTAGGGTACTTGGGTTTGTAACACAACCACCCCTAGTATCGATGAAGTTAAACAAGCAGAGTCATCATCTTCTTACCATAAAGACTTCCCTACATCACGCGCGGTGACCGTAAGTATTGACGGAAGATCCAAAACACCCGGGCAAGGTTCCTAACCAACAGTGACACTTGAGCAATGCTCATTAGGGAATATTGTTTTCGATTTGCGAAATAAAGGTAATCCATAAACATTTTCTAGATGCTACGAACCTGGCTCTAGAAATCACATCCTACAAACCAACGTTTAGCGGCAAAAGTGCACAATTTGCCCATTAGTGCTTTTGAGCCAAGCTACAATTATAACGGGTTTCACGGTTTTCAAGCACTGCTGGATAAGTCCGTGGAAACCTACCCCTCCATTCACATGTGCATTCTACTGGAACCCAAGTTCCCCATATGTGTACCCCGCCAAGAACGTCACCACATGATTTCACAGCTAACACAAATGTCTGTCAAAGCAGTCCATTTTCAGAGAAAACACGGATGTTCCATCCACCAACACTTGGTCATCCTCCCCTCGTCCAACCTAGCCACCCTACGAGTGATTCTCTTCCAGCGACTTCCGTCGTGCAGTCAAGACTTTGTGACACGTATTCAGATATGACCAGAAGGCTGGCAGATGCCCTAGACCAGGGCTTTCATAAGCTGTTTTTCAACCCACTTTCTCACCTGTAGAGCAGTTCTCTGGCAAAATGAATGCCATGTCAGTCAGGAAAAGTCCAATAACTTGTAACTTTTTTGAACGTAAGATCATTGGTGAATAAGATGTACAGTTTTAGATTCCGTTTTGTAATCAGACCGCCATATTATTAACGTCGTTAAAACGTGGTGAACCAGGTAAGCTAGACACGCAAACAAGCATCATGGGTTGTCACATATCCCGTAAGGATCGTCCTACAGAACAGGGCGATGGACGCAATAGCCCCTGATTAGTCGTCCTCGTAAAATCAAAGACTCTTTGTGGTGAGTGGTCTAGGCTGGTTCTCGCGCGAAAATTCCCAGTGTAGTCATGAAAAATAATGTGTAGCGAACAAGCTCGTTTTCAGTGATTCATAATCAGGCTAAATACATCACATTTACATCACGAATTTTACAGGGGAATCATTAAAAGGGGTAAACGAGGAGCGGGTGGTTAATCAGGTCATTCAATTCAATGTCACACTGCAATCAAGTACCCACTTGAACCGTGGGTCTTGACATCCACCTTTGTGCTAATTATCATGTTTTTAGGTATAAACTGTTCTGGACAGCCATTTTAAAGGAGTGTGTTAAATATGAACTGTTTTTCTTCTTCTATGGTGTCATCTGAACAAATTTTCACAGCTCTATCTAGTATGCATCGGGCTAACTTCTGAGTTT
>LUCH01002967.1:59536-75388 GCA_013368495.1 Paragonimus heterotremus
GTATAGCGTTTTTAGACGTGTTCATTGCACACCGTGAAGACGGCATATTGCAACGTAAAGTATATCGTAAAGCATCCTGATAAGAACAGTATACTAACATTAACAGTTTTGTAGCTTTGAGACAAACTCAGAAGTTAGCCCGATGCATACTAGATAGAGCTGTGAAAATTTGCTCAGATGACACCATAGAAGAAGAAAAACAGTTCATATTTAACACACTCCTTTAAAATGGCTGTCCAGAACAGTTTATACCTAAAAACATGATAATTAGCACAAAGGTGGATGTCAAGACCCACGGTTCAAGTGGGTACTTGATTGCAGTGTGACATTGAATTGAATGACCTGATTAACCACCCGCTCCTCGTTTACCCCTTTTAATGATTCCCCTGTAAAATTCGTGATGTAAATGTGATGTATTTAGCCTGATGATGAATCACTGAAAACGAGCTTGTTCGCTACACAGTATACTGGTTCTCGCGAGCTACGTATAGGATGCGTCGACGGACCGTTTAATACCACCAGCAGTGACTTCATTGAACTTGTAAAGATAACAAATCATGAAACAGACATGTCTTGCGAAAACAAACAAATATTCGATGACTTTAGTATGCTTAATATCACCTGGACTTCAGTCTCAGCACCTGAAGGGCAAGCTGAAATTCTTTCATGCATTCAAATGAACACGTAAACCCAGTAGGTCCCGAGGCTCATCCGGAAACCTATTTGTGATCGCATATTTAAAGCAGCCATCTTGTCTGTGAAGATTTCTGTCATAGAACTGCTGTAATTGGGTGTATGGCCTACGAGCTCGTAAACAAACAACAAAATAAGGGTCAATTAAACGGCGGATAGCGGAACGACGTTCTACGGTAATAAACAACCGACTACGGAGTATGCGGGACTAATCGGTAACTTCCCGGCCAACCTAACAACCAGATGCCAAAGGATGAGCATAGAGAAAAGAGTGGCCTCCAGACGGAGCTCTTTTATGTTGCTCAACCCGAAGACAACACGGTAACAAACTGGATCATACTTAAAAGGTTTGCGATCACTCAGATTACAAGAACATAAGTGAACCAGACAGTGTCCCAATCAAAGGACGAGCGTGTAGGCGAGGTGCCAGGAAGTGACACGAAGAGCGGAGTGGCACACTACTCTGCCGACGATGAAGGTCATTTCGCCAAAGACGAATAAAAACGGTATTTTTGGGGAATTGAGTTCTTCTCCGACAACCACCTTACCAAGACTAGTAGTAGCTGATCATCTTCGTGTCAACCTGAATGAGAATCGGTTGTCGGCGTTGTCGATGGCTCCAACGTCTGAGAGCACGTGTCTTGGCAGCCGACAGCGGCAAGTTTGACGCTTCGGGAATCTCGAACGTGCCTATGAGCGCATGAAAAGGTTTAGTCCCCTGGTCTCCACGGAGTTCTTCACTGACACCGTGGCTCGGCCGGAGCTGATTGCGACGGCGGGCCCAAGTGTATCCCGCTATGGAAATCCCACAACACGCCTTATCTTGGCGTCTCGTTATCACACCTTCTGCTCGCTGCTCGTGACGGGATTGATAATCGCGGATGAAGACAACCGAGTAAATTAGAAACGAAGCATGTTATTCTGAATAAAACAGCACCCGCTCCAACTGCTTCGTCGGGATCGTGGAGGTCAGCGTGGTTCGCAATTAACGACCTATAAGGGCTTCGGGAGGAGATTGGTTACTGCTGAGCAACTTGTTAGGAATGGTCTGACAGACAATCAGGAATTGTTGTAAAATTTCTTCAGCCTCTCATTACCTGCGCGATTTAAGAAGGACACGTTTAAATGTGTGAGCAAAGCGTTCTGCTTGCCCGTTGAACTGCAGATGATACAGAGGCGACCGAACGTGTTCAAGGGCTTTGCGCCGGCAGAACTCTCCGAAATGAAGGGAAGTGAACTGAGTACCATTATCAGACTTGACGGTTTTTGGAGATCATTCCGACTAAACGGCCGTTAAGGAGTGTTGATGGTGGTAGTCGCCATTGGTAAAGTCACCGACACTATCTTGTGCCACCTGAAAAATGCCTCGACCAAGACAAGATAACCCGTTTACTAGACCAGCGAAATCGATGTGAACTTTCGACCATGGTACTTCGGTTGAAGCCATTGAATTGGCGTCTGGTGGGTTGAATTCAGGACAGCTTACTGGCAACTGAGACGTCTGATCACGCCCTCAACTTGACGATCTAGGCCGGACCAGTGAGCATAGCTGTTTCCGATCGCTCTAATTCGGCTAGTGCCTGGATGGCCCACGTGGGACTGGCGGAAAACCAACAGATCAAAACTGGCTGGAACCACGACACGATCTGCAAACACCAACCAGTCTCCAACTAAGGAAGGAGACTCATGGCGTTGTTGTAGATCTCCTATCAGAGTCGTGGGAGGCCAACGACCTTGGACATACTGGAAAGCTTGGCGGATGAACTGATCTCCCGGTGTGGTCTGCTTAATGTCAGCTGCAGTGACCGTAAGAGAGCAGACGGCACTGGATAACTGTCAAATGATGTCTGGCTCAATAGATACCGTGGAAATTATCGCATTCTCTCCGGCCGTTCGATTGTTGCTGATGTGGCGAGAAGGAGCACCGGCTCGCCTAAAATCCTGTCTTTCGATGCTAGGTCCGAAAGTCATAACCGGACAAGATGGTGGCCCAGCGTTGAAGTCGGTTGGCGGAATGCACTGGTACGTCTTTCATGGAACCTAAGATTGACGGCAGTGGCCTGTGATTGGTTAATCGGGCGAGTAATCGATCACAGATCAACATGTGGAACCGTTTTATTGCAAACACCAATGCAAGGATCTTCTTTTCTATCTGGCCGCAGTTTTTCTCAGCAGCTCTGTGTTCTGGAGTCATATGAAATAGCTTTTACCGATCCATCAGGAAACATATGAAGGACGATAGCGTCCACACCGTGATTGCAAACGTCGGCCGCCACGAAGAATGGCAGCTTGGGGTTATAGTGGGTGAGGAGCAGGTGGGAGCTGAACATCGATCTTAGCTGAACTAATGTGGACTCATGGTCAGTAAATCAGCACCAAGATGCGTATTTCTCCAGCAGACGGTTTAACAGAGCCCGGACGTTATGTGCCCTATAGTAGCCGATCAGGCCAAGGCAGGAATGAAGTGAAGGGATCTCCTTGGGTGACGGCATTTGTTTAATAGCTCGGATGGTCTCAGGGTCGGGATGACGGCCGGTTGCATCGAAAACGAAACACGAGTATCTGATGGATTGAAAAAAGAATTGGTACTTCTCCGGTCGCAAACGGGAACCGTATTCCTAGATGAGCCCCAGGACAGCGTGAAATCGATTTTGCACCTCGTCCGGCGTGCGTCCGATAATCCGAATGTCTTCTAAATGTGCAGTTGCTCCGGAAAGACCAGTGAGAAGTGCATTCACTACCTGCTGGAAAATCGCGGCAGCCGTCTTGATGCCAAACGGCAGTTTGGTATGTTGAAATAAACCGCAGTGGGCGTTAATAGTTACCGACCTCGATTTATAGATAAGCACCAGAGGGATCTAGTTTGGCGAAACAAGTTCCGCTATTGGGAGTTGTGTACAGACCGTGTGGTATAGGAAGTGGATAGCAGTTTGACTTCGAAGCAGAATTGGGCTCAGATAGGAAATCGGCACAGATACTTATCGAACCACTGACCATCTTGACCATGACAATTGAAGCGGCCCCAATAGAAGATGGCACAGGAATGAGGATGCCGTGTTCCTCAAGGCGTTTGGGATCTGCGCCCACAGGTGCCAAAGCTGCGTAAGGTACCGATCTTTTCGGACGGAATACAGATCGTACTCCTGAGGATAGACGGAAGATTGCTTTGGTATAGAAGCAGCTTCCACGACCTTTCTGAAAAACTGGTGCATTGCGTGGCTTGCCAAGGGACAGCACTTGGTTGCAGATTGCTCGAACTAGAGAATCGGCCCGGTCAAGTTGTTCCATCCAATCGAGCCCGTGCAAACTGAGATTCAAGCTAGAAACGTAGCAGGAGCTGTTAACAGTTGTGCCAGGGAATAAGACGCAACGCTGCAATTGGCCAGTCAGTTGAAAAAGGCCGCCACATGCACTGGTGGTGGATTGAGACGTCTGCCGAATTGGAGTTCGGCAAAGTGTTCCCCAAAGATTCTCTAGAATGACTATAATATCCAACGCACTGTCCAACTGCGATCGCACTGGGAAGCCATTTATCATGACCGGAACGAACTTTCATCGAGCGGGAACGTAGACTTGGAAGATGGTAAGCAGGTTCAGATATGTGCCAACCGGTTTGGATCTGAGCCTCGATTTGAACTTAGGGTTGTACCGTGACTTAGAGGTAGAGGAACCATTGTCATTGTGGCGGAGTTTACAGAAGTCGTCCATATATCCCAGCTGACCACACCGAGAGCATTGGTGCCGTATGAGAGGACAGTTACGATGAAAGTGCCAGGTGCCGCAATGACTGCATGGGGACGGAGGCGGGTTCTTGGTGTATGGAGGCAGAGGGTGCGAGCCAAGTTCTGTGGAAAGTGAACCAGGGCCGGGATGCCGTGAGAGAATCTGAATTCACGTACCATTGTGCTAACCGTGAGTGACTAAGCTGGATTGTACTGCATGTACCGCAACAGTGCTGCTTTGGACCATTGCAGCGTCGTGTGCGAGGTTGATTGGACGATGGCACTCAGTGGTGACCATCTGAAGCGTCGTCGTGAAATCTTGTCCGACTTTGTTTGGCAAGCGAGCACGGATGTCTGCGTCTTTCGGAGGGTGACGACCACAGACGAACACCCGACGCTTGAATTGATCCTCGGTAGGCGGATCTAGCTTAAAACGCCGACACTCACGATGGGCCACACCGGTCTGGAGATGTAACCATGGTCGTCTGCCCTGCACAGTTTCAGACACTGGTACCTTGTGCCGAACAAGGAAGACTGATCACCAAAGATGGACCGCAACGTCTCAACCGCTTCCTTGAACGAGTTGTCGCGTGGGTTCTTTGGAAGGATGAAGTTGACGCACTTTTTGCGCTCAACAATACCGGATGTGCGTAGAAGGAGACGCACCTTCCACGGCTTGTCCTGAGTACTGAAATCGACAATGAACAGGTACTCGTACCGCCTGAACCAGGCATCAAACGTCAAGTCAACATGGGCATTATAATGAAACTCAGCGATGCCGCTTGTAACAGCGTCAACTGATTGCTTAACATCGGTGGGGCCAAGTTAGATGTAGATAAACGATCAGTGAGCGTCTCGATAAGCTTGAGCTGCTGCGTGTGAAAACGTTTCAAATCAACGGATTCGTCAACCATAATTGGCGAACATCAGACCCGCTCTTCAACATGTTGTAACTGACCAACTGATCGTTTAAAAAAACACTAAAGTCGGGGTTATCTCCTACTAGGACTCCTTAGTGGTGTGTAGCTTTGCTACACCTATGTTTAGAGCTCAAATTCACGTACCCATTAGACAAACGAGTTGATCACTCTGCACATCGGGCAGAGCTGAGTAATCACACGTAAACGCTCAGTACAATTGTTGATCCAATCTGACAAGAGTGGAGACCAAGTCGACTGCTTCCTTCCAAAAGAGGCCGACTGAGCAGTCTAGCTGGAGGGGGGAAGCAAACAGTTGTTGCAGGCCAAAGTCTGTAACGATGGGTACACCTGGTCTGGCAGCTCAGTTTGTTAGCTTTAAAACTCAACTGTTCTACAACATAATTTGCGGTGGACATGTGCCAGCATGGGATACCGGCGAACATTGATTACGGTCAAAAAGGTTTCGACAGTGGAATAATGCTATCAATAGCCAAAATCCCTTAATGAAAACACACTACTGTGGCCAGCTCCGAAGCACAACATAATCTGTGGACGTTGACTTGTGGACACAACAGGGCTACGATGATCGGTCGGTTAGAGCTCGATGCACGATAAAATAGCCTAGGAAAAACATAGACAACGAAGTTAGATTGATAGACAAATAGAAAGTTGGTTTGTTTTGAATGATTTTCAAAAGTTATGCTCAATCATCCAGAAGGTACAAGTGGTGTTGTGTTTAATCAGAGTTTGAAATAATTGGACGGTAAAAAATATGAACAACCAAGAAAGAGTTTAGCCCAAATGAGTGCCGAGGTGGCAAATGAAAAAGACGTGCTGAAAACAGATATGAGAGCAACCACATGAAATTAGCTGATCAACTGTTCAAAAAAGCAGACAAAAAACACGGAGAAAAAGAGAAGGCACGAGTTCGTAATCAACATGGAGAATATACGAAATGAACGGAGTGGTAATATTGAGACAAAACCACCGGATAACTATCACCCGACGTGCTCAAAGATAGTACAGTTAATCGCAATTTTCAGTGTCATAGTGTGGTCACAAGAGGACTAGACTTGATGTATGCGTTAACACAACGAATGGCACGGTGTTGATAGCGAAAAGCCCGAAAGCTTAATGTGGTTGTTCTGGCTTGTCAAATGCTTCGATTAGTTGAACCAGGGTGGCTACCGTGCCACCTACAAAGCTGATCAGGCCAACCAGAATAAAGAACATGTGTTTGGCGAACACAAAAATCCAAAATCCACGTATTTCATTACGACGCTCCCATAAATGTACAAGTTCCAGAACCGGTGGTAGAATGAAAGCAAGCATAGAACTCGCGAATGCACCGATTAATGAGATCATCAGATCTAGTTTGGGTATGGTTACCACCATAAGAAAGAGAATAAGAACCGAGTGTGAATGAGATTAAAAGTATACAAAATGCTTGGTACTGTGATACATGATCATAAGCGTGTTAACGATGTGAGTTCTTTCAAGGTTTATGTGGGTTGGATGTTACTAAGTCATCAAAATCTAGGCAATTTGAATGGCGAAAGCGAATGAAACCGGAGATGACGAATGCACAATGGGTAACAAAAATATGCGGCAATTAGTTGTGACTCGATCTAATTGTACAATTCCACTACAGCACACAAAAATCGCGACGAGGAGGTCATCTACACAGTTACACGCACCAAAGCTTTAGGTGAAGATAAGTATATTTTTCGACAAAACGATGAGCAGAGTGGCTTCCTGAGCCTGTATATATCATACATAAACATGTACACTGATGAACAAGACACATAGTCAAGACAGGTTAGCATCAACCAGTATGGTGAGGATAATCACATATTATTCGTCAGTAGCCGTGCGGAGGCAGGTATTTAGGTACTGAAGTGACCGGGAAAAATACAAAGAACATTGGAGCGCATTTTGGCATGAATTTGTGCGTTCCGCATAAGGACTTGACAGTGACAACCGTGGCGTCTCTGTAGCACTGTTGTATGCAAACGAGTATATATATATATATATATATATATATATATATATATATATATATAGTTTTTGCGAATAAACAATCCTTGTACCATCCGCGTTCTTGGCTCATAACACCAGTTAACCAGGGGGTCTAACGTGAAAAAAGAAACACAGCTTTTGTCTCATTCAGTACATTTAGGCGTAGGAGCACCCAATTCCCAGCACCGACCAGCTAGGTGATCTGTGTGGAATACTGTTCATTCTTCTATTAAGTAACGTTCGTACGGGTTTATTATCTGTCGCCTCACCCACAGACCAGATACTAAATCCTTAGTATTGCACACCACCGAACTCAGAACAGTTTTGTGAACCAACCGCGGGATTATCACCTAAAATTATCTAGTCACTCTGAATGGAAAACTTTGATGGCGAATGCTGGTGCAGTAGGTCCTTTCAGACAGTATGATCCAGAAAGATCGAGTCACTGCTTCCAGATGGCAGCTAATGTATGCGAACTGAATAGCCGTCACCTTGCACTGTGAGAAGGTCCATGTTATCATTGAATATCTGACTCTTGGGTCGATTCATGTGTACTATTCTACACAGATTCTGGCGACAAAACCAATATCCAGCAGTCTGATTTCCATAATTTAACAAATCGCTGAAGTTTGGTCACCGACAGTCTGCATGTCAATTGCTGACCCGCGCGAAATGTCGGCTGAACGACTGAACAATATTTAACAAAGGTTACATAACCAATCAATAAGGAGAAGTAAACAATAACAGATTATTTCAGCTACTCTACAGGCGCATAAAAGTGCAACGAGCTGCGAGTGACAACTGTATTCTTTTTCTGTCACTTCTGAGTCAGTTTACGGGAGTCGACGATTCCTGTCAATTTATTTGAAAAGCAGTGATGCACAACTCAAAGCGGTTAATGCGTTATAACGTGTGAAAGGGAAATAATGACCATCTGCATCGTTCAGAGAGGTAAGACGCAGATGAAAGTAGAAGCCAATGATATCTGCTTGTGAACACTGTCTAGACAGGAAATAAGTGCCGTAAAGTTGGTGGCGAGTGCTGTTTATGAGTCAATGTGGTTATGGATGAAGCTGTTTGCACACCGTTTATAAATGACTTCCTTGAGTTATTTGCTCTCTGAAGAACACAAATGATCGTGCTGGAAACTGAAAAACGTTTTGGATCATTTTAGCACTGACTTAAACAGCTTGAAAATGTGGCATAGTGGAGCATTGTTATGACGGAGATGGCAAAACTAGAAAATGACCAGTAACAGCCGTTAGCTGGTAGTAATTAACAACTTGCGAAGCTTACTGAAAAGGAATATACGTGGTTTCCTTCATATGAACTACTGGAGCTCTTGTGGATCGCCAATAAGAAACAGATGCACAAGAGTATGTCCGAAGTAATAATGAAACGGTAAGAAGGTGCTGGAGTGAAGGCGATATTTGTGTTGTGGGACAACAACACGGATGGCGTAAGGGCCGTTTACTCAGAAAACAATATAAAGTACACGCTTCAACACTACAACAAATAAACACATTAATCTGCATATAACGATAATCCAAGGACGTAACTATTGCTACGGTTGTCAGTGCCCAGCTGATGTATGGAAAGAGAACCATTTAATGACGAAGTGCATTACAAAGTTTCTTATCGTATTTACCCTGCGTTACTTCAATGTCTCTAATGCATGTTCCTGTCCGACTACTGAGTGGCAGAGCGAGTAGTATAACGCGTCCCCGCCACATACATATGGCAAAATATAACGAGAATGCCTATCCTTTGTGTTGATTAGCAAGACGACCGACTTAACGAAGTCGGGAACATAAACACTTCGGGATAATTATGTTGCAAGAAACTTGGTTGCACTGGAATCTCGAGGACGGCGCCTTATCACACGGACCGCGCAGTATGCTACCGAAATCAAGGTGGAAATGTCATTATTTGCATCGAACATTCACACCGTCAATTAATACGCATTATACTTGAATGTACCACGGTTGACCTAAAATGCACCAAACTTAGGTAATCTAGTAGACATTGCTTCATTTTACATGTCAATATTGATCAATGTTCCTAAGTGTACAATTTCAAAAATAGACAGGTTCGTTAGCATCTTTTCTACTGCTGGTTATGAACGGCTACTTGCTTCTCTGTTCAGGTGAGTACAATCGACTGGACACCAACAACACACTCGGTCTACGAAACAATGTTAACTTCCATATCACTAAAGAAGCTCATGTAGATGACTTCCGGAAACAATCCATAATTATTCCTGCGTTAGCAAACGGTCACTACTGGATAACTGAGACCATGAAACTGTAACTTCCTTCTATAGTTCATGGTGATACTTGTCATCGATAATTGACCAGTCGCGTTGACCACAAACGACAGCGTCCTCCTCAAAATTTCGACAGAGTAAGGGAAATGTTTTCTATAACAGGTTTTGTTTCGCTTATTCATCCTGATCTTCCTATCCACTGACACCAATTGGCCAGTTATTTAAACTTCCATTCTGCCGTCTGGGAGACATATTCTTGTACGTGATGACACACGTTCATCTTCTTATATCAAGACATCCATGGAAGTGAAGGAACGTATATGCGGGGAAAGAGCCATACATAACTGAAAAAGGAGTGAGTTGCATCACCTTGTGACTGTGTCCATTCAAACCTCTCTCTTTATTAAAAACTCTCAAGAAATCTGGAAAGTTATGATGTAATTTGGTGGTGTTATCCGACCTATGATGAAAAAGAGTTCTTTTGTGATGTCAACGAGATGAACTGTAACGTTTAGCGGACGTTCACCCCATATTTCTGCCACTCCTCTCCATTATCGAACGCACAGACAAACATAGAAAAAAGACGATATAAAGCCCATCAAAGCAAGAGGGCCAGATGGACTGTCATTAGTTACTCTCAAACGGTGTGCCGGAATTTCTGTCGAGCCATTCCCGTATGTACTAACAGAGCGAGTCACACGGAGTAATATTACACATTGTTGGAGAACCGCTATTGTCACACCGATAACAAAACAGAGAACATCCAAATTTCGACCGATTGTACGCACATCGATGGCGTTGAAAGTTTTTGAGAACCATTTTTCATGAATACTAGTCGTTGCGGTTTGCATACTATCAGTCTTGGTCCATCGTTAACGCACTGTGCCTTCTTGTCTATGCAATTTCGCCCACCAGGGATCGTAAACTTAAGACAGTCCCGTTTTCGCTCCCTTGATTATAGCAGTGCGTGCAAATGCACTGACTGAGAGGCGCCGTTTCTTCTTGTCAAGAAGTGTGACATTCGAGTATCTCTCATAATGTTGTTAGGCGAGTAGTTTCAAATCATTTGCAGCTTACACGCTCAAGTGTGCAAGTCTCACACTCATTTACCACGAAATCGAGTATCATCCAAGATGCGATTCTTTCTTCACTTTTGCATTCCTTTTTAAATGAGCCACATGCTAGTGATGTCACTTTTGGTGTTCAACATTCAGGGATGTCTTCCTCCTTCACCCTACAGAATAGTTGTTCTTATCGCTCAATAAGTCCAAAAGCGTCAATCTGTTAGTTTCTCTTTCTAAAGAAACACAGTACCAACAGCTCTTGATTAACACAAGCAAATAAAATTTGAAAACCAGTTTCGTCCTAGGTTCCAATCTGTTAACCTTATAAGTGGTAGTGTTGTGAGCCAAAAACACGGATGACACAAGGGTCGTTTATTCAACAAAGCAACACATGGGTTAAGCGTTTAAACAGGACCAGAAACAGAACCACTCATTTGCACGCGGTACTCGGCCCCAGACCGTCTCGGTTGCCACAGACGCCAATGCTCAGTTCCTTTGAGTAGCAGAGACTATTTTGGGCGGTGGCGCACTGCGACGTTTCTCCCCGCAGTTCTTCTGCAGCTTGTTCGATGTCAAAATATATGCTCTGGTCCTACTACTGAATAGCAGTGGTGTGAGTAGGATATTACGATCGCTCATCCTCATTACATTAGATTGAGTGACAAGTATACACTAATCCTTTACGTTAACAACGTTCTTATTCAACGTGGAAAGATTAAGGCGTTACATTTCACATCTAAAGTGGTTTTTAATCTCGTATAATCTTAGTTATCAATTTGTGAAGATAAGCATACGACTGGTCCTATGGTTATCCGGTAATTTTCCAAGATGGTTAACCAGAGATTAAACTTCCCTCTTGATTTATGAAATACCTGCTTTACTGTAACGGCATTCCTCATCACAGTTTCATTGAGTCAATCGTGTTCGAACATGGTAAGTAAGTCGGCATGTAAGTCGTATGCCTCCAAATATTTGTCCGACTTTGTGGTAGGACGTCCATTCTGTTACTGTCCAAAAGCGCCTCCGTCCTCGAGAAAAGAAAAAAACGATTGACTCAGTCCTAATTAGCGGAACTGTTCCGAGCGGTCGAGACTTTTTATGCCGCTATGCTCATTAGTGATCTTAACTCTTTTTTTGTCTCGGTAACTGTTCTCATTAATGATTCGGGAATGTATTTTGGTCACTACGTTCTATATAAGTACGTTGTACTTTTTTCGCCTTGTCGCACACGTTTTTGGGGCGGAACAAAGCTGTTTTTTGTGCGCGTCTTTTGGATTGTCTTGAGAGGAAATCATGAGATAGTTGCGGTATTATTCAGGACCGAGATTTACCGGGTTAATTATTACCGGGACAAGAATCCGATTTTATCGAGCGCAACTTTATATCGAGAACGAACCAGCGTATCGTTTCGAGGGTTTACAACACTGATCATTTTCTCTATTCCAGCCGACCAACATATACATCTACATCTTCAAATCTACACATGTTTATACCTGTGCATGCGGTTTCTCAATTACCCCTAATTTAGCACAGTTTCTTAGTAGTCCGGACATTTTTGCAAAAGGATTGACTCTAAATGTGAAGTTGTAAATTTACTAAATACTCTGTTTGTTGAACATGCAGTTGTGTAAACGCTAAATATTCACCGTCCAACCAAAGTGGGCATAAAGTAATTCGTCAACTTAGTTTGACTTATCTAACTCAGTTCGAGGTTTTTGTAGAAAAAAACATCATCCTGGCCTGACGTACACAATTCTATATCTATGTGTAATTTACAGCACAGAACATGTAAATCATGTATTCCATTTAAATACTTCCAACAGATAACTGATATACATGCTATAAGTAACATACGCTCGTCACGATGTAAGCAGCCAAGGTTAGTCCCGAGTTCATCGGTCCTTATGAAGGAGTCAACGTTTAGTCTCAAACGGAATTGACGTATGCATGTCACACGGTTTATCATACACACTGTAGGCGACAGTAATTCTTCTTCACCAGCAACGTCAAGTTTGGGCACATCGGTATCAGAAATGACTCAGCTAACAGATTCCTCGGCTATCAGATTTGAACTCACGTTAACGTTGGTGCCATACGCACAGACGACTTTGTCAAAATCTTCGGATGAGAACGTAGAATACCGCTAGTGCTGTTTTACTTGTTAACCTTCTCGGCTTTGGTCAGCTGTTTCGTACATTTTACTGCATAAAAGCCCGGATATCCAAGGTCGTTGGATAATAGTGACGAACACGCAGTTTTGTATCCTTGCCCAAAAAGCAGAACGCAGTCAAAGATAGTGATGTGAAATTAGTTGACAGTCATTTCCACCTCAAACCAGAGATGGAGAAGACGCAGCAACCTTCCACTGTACAATGGTACAAAGATCTCGTTTGTGACTTGATCCAATGACTGCACTTCACGAACATTATTTAGTGACAATCTGATCAGTTTTAGTTCTGTTACTGTTGTGTGGGTTGCGAGTGGCAGAAATTTTTGTCAACAATCCTGCATTTGCACAACATGAGCAAAAAGCAACTTTTTCCAAAAACCATCCAGGCTTTCCTGTTGTGTCAGTAGGTATCCAAAATAGCAGGGGTTTGCAGCAGATCCGACGAGTTTATCATTCCTCACCTTGTCCATGTGGAATAAGCTATAGCTGTTGGTTCTACTACAGCTTTCAGTTTTATGACAGTTTGTTTGTGGAGGCATTGCTAAAACAATCCGGTTTCGATTGCACCATAAAGCTCATCACAGCGATGACAGTGGATATGTAAGAGAACATCTGTTGAGCCGATTACTAACCGGTACATAATCGGCTCCTGTCGCTCTCACACCCGCAGTATGACGTGTTGGTTGATGTCGCTACCTAACTCGATTAACAAAACCAACACTGGTTTCAAAATCGGGGGCGTTCAAGGAAATCGCACAGTTGTTTCGTTTCTGTCACCAGAACGACAGACTTCGGATAAAAGAATATTTTAGGCTCTGTACTACGGGAACCACAGCCTCAAGATTTTGTCAACTTCCTCCAAGGAACACGACCTAATTTTCTTTTCAGCAACTAATTCATCTACCTTCGTCACAATATTCAAGGGAGTCGTGGGTTAACCTTTTCTCCACTTTCATCTAAGTGGTTAAATCGAACACTGTTCTCTTTCGTTACTGTTGCTTCTTCACTCAAACAATCGAAGTTGTGAAATGAAACGGAGAGGAACTGTGCGTGTAGCATCAATTGTCGATAAGACCATTGTCGCTAACTCACTCAATCGTTGCTTTTGAACATACTCACGTCCACGCGTATCATGCCATCGTCAACCATTTCCAGTGAGGCCTTACGGCTCATTGAGACTGTGCTACTAGCACATCTGGTAATGGCTCCTTCATTTTCCAATAAAAGATCTAATCCATGAGGTATATAACAATCATAATAGTGGTCACTTAGCCGAACGTGGCCGAACCGTGTTCATCCGGCGATTGGCCTCATTGATCAGAGAAGTTGGCACCATTTTGTTTTGTTCAGATCGGTTATTCGCAGCTGGTAGTGTCCATAGAAGTATGAAATTAGTTGAGTTGTGGTTTACTCTACACCTTACATTCCATCAAGCGCAAACGTGTGCTGGGATAGCTAATTTGCTCGTCAAATTAAAAATATACACCAAAGTTCACTTTATATCAAACAGACATTTGAACAACAGACATTTTTTTACGAGATAGCGTACTTTTCGTTAAAACGGTGTTCAAATTTAGATTAACTCATGAACAGTGCACGTCGATCACAAACGACTAGATCGAAGCGTACGCGGCAGCCACACAAAAAGGCGCGGTAACAGGGACAGAAAGTGGCGTTGGAAAAAAGAGCCAACAGGGTCGAAGAAACGCACTTTGCTCACCACATCAACAGAGCTGATTTGATATCCATGGAAGAAGTGCAAAATAATAATGACAAAGTCCACGTTGTAGTGGAAATAAATAGCGTTTAGACTAAATGCATCAGGGCAACAACACGAATAGACATGAAAAACAACCGAGACTGGAACCATCCATCGATTTCTCATTTGTGCCATAATCGTCTAACGCTGTTTCAGATGTACAGATGTATTCTTGGCTTTCTCCAATCTGTAAATTTCTCAGGAATCCAACAAGTTCTAAACATTGGAAAGCGTACAAAATATAAAATAACACTTTTTTTTATACCGCAACGATCATGGATTCCTTCTGTTTGAACGAAGTAGCGGTATGCAAGTATTCTCCTCCCCCAATTCGTCACTTACCCAAAAAACCAATTACAACGTTGATTGGGTAGCCCTAAATCACTAGATAACTACTGACAGTTTGCAGTAAACCTGACCAAGAGGGTTGTCTACAGGTACGTACCAATCATACAACTTACATGACTAAAATCAAAACCTCAATTAAGACCTGCACAAAGAAGTTATTTCGAACTGGCCTAGTTGGGATACACTAGCCAGTGGGATTAGAACAAACCTACAGAGACTATTGTCTAGTTCGTACACGAACAATTGTAGTTACCCAAAACAAAAAACATTGATGTTAACTGGATGTTACTGAAAAGAATTAGGTCCAAATTATTTTGTAGCGCTACGATAACTAGAATCACAAGTTGTCCGGTAGTCTCAGAAGTGCGTCAAAACGGTAAGGTCATCAGCAAGAAGATGCAATTGCTCTCGATAACCACTATCTTAGTGCTATCACTATCAATCCTTCGGATCCAGCACCGGTTTCCAGAACCTACATTATCGACCGCTAAGAATTATTACTTTTATGAAATGTGAAGTTCTTTAGCAAAGTTCCACCGCAAATTCCTAGGGTCTGCAGGGGGATCAAGCAATAGGTGAAACAGCTTGCAAAGTCATTCAGAGAGATATTCATGTAGTCTCTGCAAGAATAAGTTCTCAAAGCTTGAGACGCTCACATTTATTTATTTAATTTTTCATAAACAGCCTGTCAAATACGAACCAACCGCTTTCTTAGTGACGGTCTTTAAAGTTATGCAAGCTCATGTCATCATCATCATAACAGCCATGAGCCTGACCAAAAGGTACTGTGGCTCGGGCCGCCACTGACCTCAACAGTGACGTGGAATATCCTAGAAGAAAAGGTTACTAAGAAAGTTGAGAATTAATAAAAGAAGACTAGGCGGAATAACT
>LUCH01002968.1:0-17636 GCA_013368495.1 Paragonimus heterotremus
TGTACCACGAACATCGTCGCATCTCGGATCACACTTCAGCAGTCCATGGCAACTCTGCGATATCACCCACTTCCGAGAACTGGCTATTTGGAATATTGCGGTGGTCATCTCGAACACTTGAACACATTCCTGTGAGTCCAGCCCTTTTGATTACCATAACCTGCTGGAGCTTCGCAACTATTTTGTCTCATTCACTCATTCCGTTATCATCGAGTGAGTTACACTCGCGTTTACCTAGTCTATTCAGTAAATCTCACTAACCACTGCAAAATAGACGTATTACTCGGTTGTTTCTGTTTGCAATATGTCTCATGTAAACCCTGAAATCCTAAGATGATTAGCGTACCAAAAGCCTCATCATTTTTAGAAGGCTTTCGTCGAACGTCTATTATCAGCCACAAGCTAGTCATGATGCAACAGGTCCGGAAACATGTCCGATTCAGCAACATATCCTCGCGTTTCATATCCTGGTCGAGGTGCAAACCTGCCAAACAGGATATGCCCCGGTTGATTTCATGTGGATGAACACTTGATTAGTAGGTCGGTAGTCTTTCAGGTGTGCGAGATTATCTTCCATGCTTATTAGTAAATAAGTAGTGACGTTTGGAACCTAAAATAGGCTGGAACATTTCGTTCCTAATAGATACAAGTGGAGCACGCATCACACAGAGGCCTAGTTGACATAGATGCTAGATTACTGTTAAATACTACACAACTGTCTGCAGTTGACAGCCGACCAGTTTTCAATAAACCCAAATGCTCGTGCCACATATGCTACTGATAGAACTGATAGTCCAGCAGAGAAGAGTGTTGTATCGTAAGGCGGATGACAATCTACTCACTTTCGCATTCAGATTAACTCCATCTGAAAACGTGCGGCATATCAACTTTGGTAAGTTATGTGTATCGTGCGCACTTTGTTCTCTGCTCATACGGTATGAACAGTCAGTGCAGGACTGATATTTGACAGCTGGTGATGGAATAATGAAGTTGACCAAAATATGAACACAGACCAACCGCACAATTTCCCAGTTTGATATTAACATAATGAAACTTATGCAATACAAAAAAAATGAAAATTGTAACAATAAAGCGATTGTAACAAAAACAGCCCCACGAATAAACCAAGTGTCCTTATTCATTCCTAAGGCACTTCGTTGAGTTTGGGTATAGCAGTTTTTGCGAAGCGTACCCAACCGTTTTCGACTTTTGCTAGAGTTCCCGCGAGAAGTGAATCCGCGTACATTGCTCGGAAGCAATCACCACGCAGCTCGTTGTAATACACGGAACGGCATGCGATATCACGGGCACATCTGTGAACGGAAGGAAATATTCGGGGCGGGGTAGAAATTGGTGGGTCCATTTGGAATCTTCATTATTCTCATACGTTTTCCAATAGAACTAGTAGAACGGGCAAACTTGCATGAAATGACATGGGTTGGACTTGCCCCAATAACAAATTCACAGGTTCGTCTTCAAAAAAGTTCCATTCTCACAAACAAATTGTAATTCACACTTCTGCTTAATGTTGGGTGTTTGCTAGCAGTATAAACAAATGTAGAAATCCACTCACTGTTTGTGATATCCAGATGTTTGTGTGAATTTTTTAGAATGAAGTTTAACGGACTATAAAATGTGTACAATCAGACGACTCGGCTATCATGTCAAACAACCAGTTCATAAAATGGTCGGAGCCGCACTGACAATGT
The DNA here is from genome assembly GCA_013368495.1 of Paragonimus heterotremus. NCBI lineage: Eukaryota > Metazoa > Platyhelminthes > Trematoda > Plagiorchiida > Troglotrematidae > Paragonimus > Paragonimus heterotremus. Next base: position 1,710 of record LUCH01002968.1, read on the forward strand.
GATCACTCTGAGACGGAGAAACATCCTAGTGGTCTGCCCCCGGACACCTTGAGTAGGCGCCAACTCATTGTTGAACTGAAGGCGACACCTCTGTATGCTTGTTACCCCGTGAATGCGGATCATGCTTGCGAACGTGGAAGGAAACGCGTTAGGGTGTTAGGTTCTAGAAGTTCACTCTTTGTGGTAGAACGTGATTAGTGACTTCCAGCTATTGCTGTAAAACTTGTGGACAAACACAAATTGACGGGTGTTCGGTCAACTTGCGTCCATTTTACAGGCGGATGCGAATCGACTTGAAGTTACTTGTTGGTAGTTGTGCGAAATGCGTTATTTGATAGGGCTGGATAGTCCAGCAACAGTGAATAAACACTATAGAAACTCAAGTGGATCTCTACGGAACGTCAATGTTGGCAAATACCCAAGCTGAACATTGTCTACTCACCTTGCCGTACGATGAAAACCGGTTAGATAGTTCACAAACCACGGGAATATTTGACTACCGAGATGGTAGCTGTGTAATCGGTAATCAGTTGTACCACAAACGTCTACAGCAATAACCAATATTAGATCCTCATTCCAGTCCAGTGTTTCTTCACGGAAGAATATGTTTGAAATTTCCATGTAAACGCGAAGGCTCCGACCAAATGTTGATGATCTTCAACTACTCATCAGTAGTCTGTTTCATATATTCTAAACACTGATTTCCGGTAATCCATTCAGTCATAACAGAGGGAAGGTATATATCGCGAAATGCTGACATGTCGCGAATTTGTCTTCTGTTTGTTTCATATGAGTTGATCCCAACAAACCCATACGCCGCCTATGAAGTTTACTGTATGCCCGAAACCCCGACCGATTCCACGATGATATTTGTACATTTATCATAGATTTGCTTCTAAGCTGGTACTCAGTTCTGTTAGTGTGGATGCGGACCGTCTGGTGTTGTCTTGTGGTATGGAATTTTATGCACTATTGCTCGTCCACAGTAATCACCAATAGAGTTACAACGAAGTATTTTCAAACAAGTCTAGTTTGTTCCATTTGTTGTTTGTAGCAGACCGAACGATTAACTTCACTTGGATGACTGTTTTTGATTTTTAGATTGGTCACTCTTCCACAATGTCACTTTATTAATACAGTGCAATAGAAAGCAGACAGATAGGATTCATCCAAGACCAGGTAGCCTTCATCGTCATGAAACCTACCTTGTGGAAAGCGTTCAGATCCATATGTCGGAGAATGCGTTGTCCAGTATTGTTGAGCTGGCTAAATTTAGTTGTGTCCTGAAAATTTTGGACTAATACGGTCCCGACTTTCAAATTCCCTACTATGCAACCTCGTTGGTTTTGAACACACCATACAGAAGATGGTTGTTAATTCATTTCCTAAATCATATAACTATGACCAAAATGCATGTCAAAAACTATAGCTAATTTCCTACGATGAATTCAATAGCGATAAAACATCTGACTATAGACTAAATGGCTCTGGAAATCTAGTGATGGATGAACGAAATGTGACATTGTTTAATTTTAATTCAATCTCAATATGACATTAAATACAGATCGTTAGATAAACATGCGTCAGGTCGTCTGTGTCCAAATAACAATCTGTAGAACACACAGATCAAGAAAGTGACATTTGAATGACGTTATTTGGTTACGAAATTTATCAAGAAAACTCAATGAAGATGAAACCGGAGGTAGAAATGGAAATGTTTAGAAGATTTGCCTTCTTGCACTTCCTTCTTACACCAAGTCCCCGGGTTGCCACCTATGAACAGCTTACATTGAGCGCACACGTTTGAGACTAGCACACTTCAATGCAGGGTGAAGTCGCGATGGTTTCGAGGAAGCAGCACAGTCTCAAATAACAGACAGGAAAACAGGGTTTAGATTCTGCTGCTATTCTATGAACAATATACTCACTAATCGTCGATGTTTATGTCAAACTACAGGCTAACCAAATCTTGTCATGGCTCAACCCAAAACTGTCCAAAATATATTGTTCCAGTCTTCTTCATTGTACCACGTTTGATGTGTTTGGATACGTCTTCTCAGGAGAAATGTGAAAGTTCTCCCACAAATCAACAAGCATGATAGTATTTATATAAGCAAGCGTGGCTTCTGGTGATTAGCTGCTGAGCTGAAAAACAAATGTGAATATATAGTTGACCATGGAATCATTTCACACAGCCCCAGTAAAATTAACACTCGGAAGAAGAGCACCGTGCCTCAGATCAAGTTGAGAGAAGGCCTGATTAGTCCCCACTTTTCAATCCAAATATGTCGGCGCCATAACGAGTTCATATCCCCGTTTTCCAAACTAGGTTTACAAGTAAGCATGAAGAATACAAATTTTGTTTGCATTTTCGAGCATCACATGCGGTAAATTACCATCGCCCAGCTGAAAACAGTGTAGAACACTGTATGGATGATTGCAACTATAGAGGTGAAGGCTGCCCATATCGACTGATAGCACAATCTGTTCTAGGGAATATAGAATCAAAACTGATTTATATTACTAGTTTTGGGTGTGATGTCACAAACAAATTTCTGCTGGTCGTTATCACGTGGGTTCAACAGAACATCAACCTCAATCTAGTGTGGTTATTATTAACTACCCTTTTACTGTGAAGCGAAATCCCCCATATTCATAAAACCAACTCACGCAAAAGCGCACTCGATTCTTGTGACTTGAGTGAGTACACCCGCGAAGCATCCTGTGAAAGTCGAAGGTGGTTGAATCAATTTGTCCAGAGGTACAGGAAAGTTCGATTGAAATTTGGTATTACTGATAGTTGTCCTCAACCGACCTCCATACTCGCAGACAATCGATAATCTGCCAGTAGACAGTAATGATCCTTCCACATGGAAGGATTTGTCCTCTTGATTATAATATGTAACTGGTCCGTGCTCATCCGCTTGTGTTGTCTGCCACGGAAATTCGAACCCCGTTGTGTATTCTGGACTGTGTGGGTTAACATCGTACCAACCACTTCTCGTTTTATTTCGAAAGACCAGCAACTGATGCACGCCCGTCCAGAAATGCATTGTACTTCCAGGTATCTTTGGTGAATTTCTTCCCACCAGATAAGCAATTGCGTTAACTGCCCTTCCAAGCGAAACGCATTTATCAGCTGCTGCACAAAAACTGTTGCTCCGTCCAGCATACACAAAGCACCCTTCACGATAGGATCGGGAAAAAAGGTGAGGGCAAGTTGCATTGAGCGTTCCGAACCGAATAAGCAACACGAATATGAAACCTAATAGATACATTTCACCCCGGGAGGACTGCGTCGATTCGCCCATTATACAATGTTGAATTGATGGCTATTTGTAGGTTGTACTGTAGTAATTGTGTACGATTGTGTGTCCACCTCATTCTAAGGCTATTGTTTGGCCACCAATTAGCAACGTGCACACTGTCTTCCATCAGCGCTGAGTGTGAGTATGACCCACGCGGAATGATTTGTACGTGGTTGTCCAGACAAATAATAATGATGTCCTTTTGCATTCTTTGGAAATTGGAATGAACCAGTAACTAAGAGTTGTTCAAGACAGTCACATCACTTCAGTAATTTAAACGAAACAGTTATAGTACGAACGCAGGTATTGGCTCGTTATTATGAAACAACAAATAACACGGGAAATGCTCAAGTTAACGTTTACTCACATTAGAAGAGTAGTTTTACCAAACAATCCAGTGTGCAGTTGATTCCCTGTTGAACTCACGCAATAACGATCTGCAGAAATTTCTTCGTGGCATCACACCCAAAACTAGTAATATAAATCAGTTTTGATTCTATATTCCCTAGAACGGATTGAGCTATCAGTCGATGTGTGCAGCTTTCACCACTATAGTTGCATTGATCCATACAGTGTACTACACTGTTTTCAGTTGGACGATGGTAATTTATCGCATGTTTTGTTAGAAAATGCAAGCAAAATTTGTATTCTTCATGCTTTCTTGTACACTTAGTTTGGAACACAGAGATATGAATTCGTTATGGCGCCGGCAAATTTGGAGTGAAATGTGGGGGATTACCATGCACTCCTCACTACCTGGAAATGAACGTCGTCCTCGTGACCAAATGGACTTTTAAATTCAATCCATCTTGGCACATAGAAATTGAGTAGGGCACTAGCAAACGTTTTCTTGCAAATACAGTACAACAATGAATGCCTGAATAACGATGAACCAATTGGGTTCGCATCACAGATGTCAAAGCCTGACACTCTGCTCAGACACTTGTAAACCCCAGTTTCGTCGATCAGACGACACATCTGTTGATACGTTTGGTTTCTTACACGTGTGTCAAGTGAGTAACGTGGATAAAATGTTGTGTCAATTGTGATCGGGGGCGTACATCGGATCACGTAGCAGTAAACTCGTTTCAACGAACAACGCTCCACTTGATCAATCGCGATCATTGAGCATTAACTAAGCCATCTCTTCGTGCTGCACGAAGAAATATTAGCAGACGCATACAGTGTGTGAACGTTAATTTCATCACCCAGCTCGGATAAACGCCGTTTATCTAGTCCCTCGCGAGTAACAATAGGTGATATGGAGGACAATCTAGTTTGATATTTATATTACTGCAGTTGATCGATTATTTATTCTGTGATTCAAAGTAAATAAGCAAATCACTGACACTCCGAAAGTTTGAACGCATCAGAGCCGGTTATTTCGTATTATGATAGTCCGGCTCTGGTGAATGAAGCTCCCACAACCCAGGTAATGTGAACAAATGCAAAATGCTTGCCCCACTCACGATGTTCACATCTTTTTCAATTGGTATCCAACAATGCCCGGCGTGCCTTCGTTCCGAGATAACGAACAACATTAACTCGTTCTTCGTAGCCCACCTGGTTGACTGTGATCAACACACAGACACGCATAATGCGTCTGCCGTGCCCGGCCGCCGCCTCACGTAAGATCAGTTGGTGCATGCCCGCTATAGCCAAGTCGGTCACAATTCGATCACGTCACCCAGACTTGTGTCTCCAAAACCAGTTCACTCACACCCTGGAATTACGTTGACCAGACACCTGCAGTCAACCCATGAGACAATTTGATCCCTTCTCACTCAACTCACGCCAACTAATACTGAGTTCCAAAAAACCTAGGCCGCTTTTGATTATAACAACAACGAAGTCGTGTTTGTGTTTTCCCTAATCGGTTTGTCCTCGTATTATTTTTGACCAATATTTTCCCTCAACGTTTCTTTATTTGATGTATAATTGTGGCAGCCAGATATGAGAAAATATCGAAAACGGTTCCGTTCGCTGAGACCAAAATTGTTTTGCGTAGTATTTGGCATGATGCGTGGACCATATCCCACTTGCAATTACTGGATACTCAATCTCAAATTTAGGGTGAGCTATGCAGAACAGTGATGCTACAGAAGATTTGTATTATTTCCAAATCGTGTTTAAACGAGCTGGAATAGACGAGAGTGAATGCATTATTTATCAGGAGGACAACACAACCCGGGTAAACTGGCAACTTCTGGAGATTACCGATTCAGTAAACACTCAAGGAAGTATATGAATCTTGAAACCTGGGCTTAAACGATTCTTTACCAATATGATCATCACTTCAGAACTTAGCTTTGTTGATGACACCTTCATTGGCAACATATAAATTCAAACCGTGGAGGTTAGGACAACTGAAGTAATGATGGCGTTGCTGGACATAACATCTCGTGAGACTGATTTGCACATGACTGAATCTACTTGACTGTTGCTCCCGAAGAAACAACTCCAGCTACTGAACTTGTCATACTTAGAGTATTGGTGCCCTCTAGTATTGGGGGAATCAGCGAGAGAGCGAATTCTAATGAACCCATCTCCACACGAAATGCTTCATCTGAAAGTGACCACTCTCTTCCTCTCCCAAGCATGAACGCGTATTATCTACACGACAAATTCATTTGCTGTACAATCAGTGACCAATGCGATGTAATCAGAGAGGGCCTCATTCTGAGTTTAGCACGCTGCGCTACAATTATTTCAACGGAAGCTCTTCTCTGGTGAAGAGTTATGATTCACGAACTTAGTGATCGTCATGCTGAAAACACTCTGCCTAACGAAGTATGAACAATATGGCTCAGAATGTCAACCTCAATTCAAGTATGTTCTTTCTTTATGGAGACCCACATTATTTGAGATTTGAGCAGTAATAAACCTGATAAATAAACGGGTAGAATTTCTTCTCCAATCGTCACGAATCGTCGCTCGTTTCCAGTATAATATTCGGCGAAATGCTATGCACATTTGTTTTCAGTGAACGCTGTTCCATACTATCAAACTTCGTAGTTTTACTGAAATAAATTTATATTTTAAATCGACGCCATCGGACATCTACATGCTAGATGTTGATTTAAAACGTGCTTCTATCATAAGCATACGAAACATAATCTGAAACATGTAACACGATCACCTGAGTAAACAAACTGCTTCTTCTGTACAAATTCTCCATTGAATTTGCTCAATTTCAATGTGGATGCGGATTTCGCTAGTGATGGATCGCTTGTTTAACGGCTTACCGCAATAGAGCTGCAGTTTTAATGGTTTTTGACTTCCCATCAAATAACCTAATTACAGTTTGCTGTTAATATCCATTCGTCCAACAGCCCTCATTATATTTTCATCTAATGCTTGGAAACTAATCACCAACGCCAAGCATAAATGTTATTCTGGAAAAAATAATGCGGTAAATCAAACTTTAAATCAGTAGTCAAGTTTGATCCGTGGAGAGTTAGAACATAGCACGACCTAATGATGTAGACATCGCATGAGGCAAATGTAAAAATCGCCAAGATTTGTTGTTGAAACTGAATTGATCATGCGTTCCTTAATGGAATTTCTTCGTATTTCATGGTAATATATCCAACTTCTTTGCATTGTGGTTCCTACGACAGAAAACATTAACACTCAACGTTATGTGTAGAAAACAGAATGGCTGTCAGACACTGAGCACATCCATTATTTTAATCGCCTCTTTGAAAGAATAACCTAGTGGCGTCGACTGATAACAATTGGCACAGCCTCTTAGTTTGTCTCAGTTCAGTTAAACAAACTGACTCTTGATATCCGTCTGAAAACGGAGAATAATTGTCTCTACAGCCCGTTAACGTGGAAACAGTCGTAATTTTACCTAAGTATCGAAATGCCAACGGACAAAATTTGACTTTCTCGAGATAAAATTTCCTAGAATGGCAGAAATCTAAAACTGTGGACATGTTAGATATCTGCCAGCTGGTATGGTTCTCCGAATACATGCAAGATGGGTTGGTTAGGTAAACAGGCAAAAAGGAGAGGCTGATGATGAAAAACAGCAAGCTGAAATTAAGCCGGATTTTAGTTAGCTTGCTTCATCTGTTCGGCTAGTAAGGCAGCCATGATAAGAAATCACCATATTTCACATGACAATTCAACAATATATCATAATATATTTGTCTGTACATAGTTTCGCGCTTTTCACCAAGTGCACGCTGCAGAAAATTGTGACATAAATGTGGTCAGATGGCTGACACCGTCACATGTAGTTAATGTTGGCGTTCATCGGATGATAACCACTTTCCCTTTAGTGTAAGACATTCAGTCAATGTTAAATATTTTACAACGCTGACTGACCGCAAATGTGTCGATTTGTTCCAGTTTTGAAGAAAAGCCAACGTTCAGTAGTGTCCTACGTGGCAACTAAACCATCTGTCCGACATTGGGCTTAGTTGAAAAACCAACCTAGTGACGTCCGACTGATAGCAATAGACACCGCCACATATTCTGCCTCCGTTAAATTAAACAGACTCTAAATGTTAACCTACAAGAAATGAATGATTGTTTCCAACTTACCTTAACAACCCGTTAGCATCAGAACAGTCGCAATTTGATCTTCAGTGTCTGAATGTCAACGGAAAAAAATGTGACCATTGAAAGGTAAAAATATTAGAGTGGCACAAAGCTGGAATTATGAGCACGGCAAATTTCTGCCAGCTGGTTTAGTTCTTCCACAATGCATTTTCACATCTCATCATATTCAAGCATTACATTATATCACTTTAAAATTGTGTTGCGTTACTTAGTATGTGCCGTATGTCCAAACCATTATCCCGTTAATTTACTAACGCTATCACTTTTGTTATGACAACGCCATTTTATTCGTACGGCGTTCTTGATACTGTCAGTTGTTGAGTATGTTTTTATTCGGCTAAGATAAGTGGGTTGCATTTTGAAAAACACCAACATTTTTCAGTGGCACAACCGCTTGTTCACGTAGATCCCCATGGATTTATCATTTAATGGAATAAAAATTCTTATCGAAGTCCACAGTCTATGATACTTTCTCATACTACGTGGATGACGGTTCAAGCTGACCAACACAAATCTGGGTTAATCATGCAAAATATACAAACCTCATTTGAATACGATGGTTGTGCAAGCGTTCAGCGGTTGGGTTGAGTAAAATATTATTGTGGGAGAAGTTGGATTCAGAATGGTAATTAAGTGGAATGATTGCTTGCTTTATGACAGCAATTTTCCGTTTAGTGAGTAAGGTAGTTTGCCAGTGTTACATGTTTGAGAACGTTGACTGAATAGAAATGCAATGGTATGTTGAAGATTCCTCATACAAAGAAGCTTTGAATAGTGTTCTGGCTTAACGGCACACCGCAATATTCCATTCTAGGTGACTTGTGGAACCCTATATAATAATGTGCCACAGAAACCCGCAGTTGACCTTACGGGATGAATTATACTGGTTTGGCCAATCACCCACACATAACAAAAATATGTAGAAAGTTGATCCAAATCGCTGAGTGATAGAACCATTCTGAGTGGTTAGCATTTGGGACTACGTATCCATCGAACCACTTGACTAAGTGGGAACCCGTTGTCCGTTGAAAATCTGACAGTTACTCACGCATGTGATCAGATCTGGCGCACGGTAAATTTTTTCATTTGGGTTCAAGTGTCAGATGGTGTTATATCTTTCACTGAATAGGTCGGTTCTTTCTTTGTTTTGCTAGATCTTCAATAAGCCGAAGATTGTACCACGTCAACTAGTCTGTATTTCTCTCCAACTGCAACTGGTTTTTGAAGCACAACCCTTACGAATGGATGTCTACACGATAAAAGACATCAGCACGTCACAACAACTGCCTAATGGGAATTTTGCAAACCGTCGTGACAAATGTACTTCTGGTCGTTTTGGTTTATGGAATGCTCTCAATCGACGCGACCCGATGCACTGTTTGGTAAGATCAAACTTCTCACCATCACACTTGATCGCATTGGTTTACTGATACAGTTATGAGAGAGGAAACAGTGTTCAAATATTTGACGCACATCACGAGTTCGGAAGATTTTGGTTATGCATACTGATCGTGAAATGCTGAGCTTATTTCGAGTTGGTAATATAACAAGTATAAGCGCGAGATCACCGCAGTCAAGGTATTAAACCTGTATCAAATAACGAGACAAACAGGGGGTAGCGTTTGTAGGGGAAATAACATTGCAAAAGGAGCACATTATTAGGACATTCATGTATCCGAAGCGTCGTCGTACATTACATGAACGGTAGGACGAGTGCTGTGCAGCTATCCTTAAATTCGGACACGCTGGTAGATGGGATAGTTGAAGCATATAATATTCCAAACAAAACCTGAACCAAAATGATGACATACCTCTGGCCTAAACGCAAACTGCCTTACCTCATTATTGGGTGGCATATGCTTTGAATCAACATTTCTGTTATCAGATTTATAGAAGGTTTCGTGCTGTGTATTTTTCACGATTTCAGTAATAAATATTCACATGTGAACGTCACCAAAGATATATTATTCGTCCATTTACTGCCACTGGTGCATGTCATCGGTGAAACAGGTAACTGGAAAACCATTCATCTTCATATGATTGCAATCCAACAAGGGACATGTTAGCTAAAAATGACCAGCTATTTCTCGGCCATTGGAACCATCTTTATGACCAGCCCGTCGCTTCTGCTGTCACTAACCCAAATGGATCCGTGCGTCATATTCCCGTTTGTTTGTGGTCGTTCAGTCAGTGGTACACATCAAGTTGCTGTGCAATTGACAGTGAAGAAATTTCGGAACACGATACAGCTGGAGAAGGAACTGGTGAAAAAGGGATCAATCGCAACTCGGTGAACTGTCCACTGAGCAAATTACAGGCTTGCGTAAACTCTCACGGACGGTCTGTTTTGACCAAAGTAAGAGATTCCCCAGTGAATGTTCACTGACAGGTACGTGCTAGTTGTGACATCTTACTCCATTCGGTTGCGCAATCCGGACCCTTTTTCAAAGGATGTTTGTGCAAACCTTGCGGTTGCAATGAAAACGTTCACTCGTTCGGTTTTTAACTACACCCAACTTGCACCCTCGACCTTTATATACTCTTTGTTTGTGAAACGCTAAACCAGTCATAACTATCAAATCCTACCGTTTGACTGCACCCGTCTGTTTCCAATTTTGACTCGAATATTTAGAACCCATGATAGATTGTTCCATCTATTTTCCAATTTTCTAATTGTTGTGTTTACTTCGTCCGACGTACACAGTCGTATTGATAGGTAAATCTCCCAGCAACAATTCAGCATTCATCATAGCTGACCTAATTATCTGCAGTGTCCCACATTAGATCATGTCGATTGCGTTGAATTGTTATATGCATTGCACAAGCTCATATGTTATCATGACTGCAGCCCTTGCATTGCATTTAGGTTGAAATGGGCTGTTCGTCTGAAGCAGTCACTAAACTCTCAGGCTGTCTTTCGTACATAACATGTAGGAATTCTGAGTCAACATTTCTCTTCTGTAAGACAATGTACCAAGTAAGGCAAACATGTTCAACCTTTCAATTTAACTTTACCCTTCTACAAACTCAAATACTCAAAAGCTATTCCCATTCCTCACAAAATCCGAGGAGTCTAAAATGCATTCTTCCAATCTTTACTAGTTCGGCTTCAATTCCGGTCGATGCGCCTTATGAAATGCTAGCTAATGTAATCGTATTACCATATGACCAGATGTTATGCGACGTTCCGTGCCTCACGCTGTAAAATGACATTATCGTTCCTTTCAACTAGTAAGTGACGAAAAATATTTGGTTTTCATGTTTGATCATTAAAGACTTCGGGTGAGCCTCACAAATGAGGCTCCTTTGCAATAGCAATAGCTGGCAAGTATCAGAACTCGCCCTTACATATCCACTACTACATTCTCGTTCTAGTTTGCATATCCGTATTTTGGACACGCCTGTGTCTTATAGTGATAAATGTATTCTCATACTGAGACAACTGGTGATTTTCAGTCCATCCAACGTCCGCATCATTCGACAAATTATCCAGCGAATTTGATTGAAAAGTACACTCTGAAGTCTAGGGTTCGAATTATCCCTTGTCCCGGGGAAACAAATCGACGGCTCTGGAGCCATTATTTTAATCAGTTCACTCACATATGATAGTTGAGTCAAGAAAAACACCCTCAGGTTTTAATATGACGCCCAGAAGGCAAACCACTATCAGTCACGAATGGGAATCCCACTGAATTTCAAATTGATTCATTGTTTACACAATCGCTTCTGAATGCATGGTCCACTGTCAGACTCAGGGGATCGGTTATGTCCTGCACATGCTACATTGCAAGCACAGTCAGCATTACGTTCATTAAAGATTTTACCGACATTCTTAAGCTCAGCAACCACAGAGGCATCATTGTAGAGGCTGGCTACTTCCGTGCTCAATTTGGTCGTCGCCCTCCGGCATCAATGTTCACACGCAGTTACAGTATGGAGAAGCATTTCGCTTGTGCTTTACTGCCTCTGTAGCAACAAACATACGCCTGATATCTTCACACCAATTCAGCCGTGGCCATAAAAACGGAAATTGAGTTCCAATGAGAAAACACCCTCGATATAAAACTGTTTCTTGTGTCTTCCGGAACATTCACCCGGTTATATACAACCAATCAAATCTGGGTAATCAAATCAATCAACTGTATGCCCGCCAGCTGCTTCCATTGGTGCAACTTGGTTTTATACTTAATTTGTCTGGCCGAAGAGTGGATGTTTCGTGAACGTTGAAATAAAATTATTGCAGAACTGACATTTTTATCAAGCGAGTAGGCAAAAATGTTTGGCCGTTAGGCATTTTGATTCACAAGTGCATGCTGTTTATAATGTAAGGCAGAGAACCGAGCACGTACTCAGCACTGCTTGAACAAAATTGTGCTGGCCAAACAAAACGTTTGCTCAATCCATCAAACAGCAACAATCTGTATTTGCTGCATCTCTATAAGTCAGTTTCAATCGCAACCATCCACCCTCGAGGTTAACATAGATCGGTTTCCTAAGTGATTCTACATAATTATCTTCAGGTTTCTCACATACATCTCAGTTAACTTATATTGAATTGGTGCTGAAAATAGCGGAACAATAAAGTCGGTGAACATGCAGAGTCACAACAAATGGAACATTCTCAGGTGATGCATAACATAACGTAATCTAGGGGAGCAGACAATTTCTATCCCGTTGAACAGTCATCGATAGAAGATGGAAGAGGTCATGAGCTAACAGAAGTCACTAAATTGTTCGAAAGATGTTGTTGTAGCAAACATCCGATATGAATGCCTATTCCCTCAACACGATATTTGGAATATGACTGGACGCTCATGTGTTGTGCATTTTGAGGCACAGAGTATTAATGTATGTACAGTTTCACATCATGTGTAAGTAATCTTACAAGGCGGGGCAAACTGTAGCTCAAATGTAAATGTATACTACAGTCTAGACGTGCGACGATTTAATGTTGGTTCCAATATTGTGCACATGAAGTGGCTGCAATTAGGATGTTTGTGACTAGCAATCACAATTTACAGGGTGCTTATCTGAGGGTGAATTTCAGCTATCAAAATGCACTACGAGTCACCGAAAACATTCACTTACTTTTACCATAGTTCACAGTGATGAGGCTTGTGTTGCCCCAAATCAAATAGAATGAATTGAGTGGCCATCGGTTTCATCGGTTGCATGTTCAATCATCTTGAAGCACTACTAAACAGCCATTGACAGTACTCAGAAAATTGAAGCGAATCCCCGTACGATTGCGCCGGAATATGGAGCGGAAAGTGTAGTATGATAGTTGAGGAATTATGACGAGATCGTCACCTTGACCGCCAGCTCTGATGTGTTCTACATGTGAAACTGTTGTATAATCTCCATGATCTAGATGTTGGTGATGATTGCTAGAGAGAGTACAATCGTGGTTGGTGGCATTTGGAACGGATTAGCCTGTCACGGTGGCCGAAGCAAAAGGACGTCTGCGCTCCAAGCCATCACCCCAAGTGACTTGCTCTGAACTACTCGCGATACCACATACGCATCACGTATCCGCGGTGGTACTCCGCCATAAAGTCATGTCAACAGGACCTGTGGTACAGACTGTTCGCGTGCGTTTCGCTGTAACAATTAATATAGACGAGCAAGACAACCGGTCAATGTTGGTTATTGCGAATGCGTTAGGTATTATTTTTGTTATCAATGTCCCGATTCGCAAGCCTGATTGAGTGTATGCCAGCATAGTTTTTGTCTGCACAACTCTCCTCAGAGGGCACAAGACAGATCTTCGCAGACGCATACTAATTGTCTTCGCGACAGTCAACATTCGGAAACCAGCGCATCTAAAACGATCCCTTCGTATTTGGGAAATAATGTGCAACTGAGTATCAGAATAGAAAAATCAGTAAAGTTGGTGAGGTGCAAACAAACCTACTAGAAACCACTACAACCACACCTATGGTCAACTACACAGTATGATGTTAACCCCGTCTATCAGATAATCGTCTCGCAGTTTGATCAGTAAAACATGCTCCACGGAAACCAGTATACGAGTGAACAAAACAGTTGGTCTGTAGACATGAATGTCTGTTTATCGCTTATCTGTCAACCAAAATAACTTCATATACAAACTTTGCTGAAAAGACTGTTTCAACCTACCTGATGGGTTCTCGTGTCAAAATCAACTCTGATGAGTATCTTCTTGTTTCTATTTATAAATGTTAAGTTAATGCCGCTTGAAACCTGCAGTGGTTCATATATTAATGACAAATTTCGGACATAACAAATTAAGATAATTTAACCACACGGAGAGTTGATGTTGAATGTGCATTTGACTAAGTCATCTGCATATTAGAGATGAATTAGAACACATAGCGGTTACAAGCAGCCTCTACAAAGACTGATAAAATAATTTGTTTTACCCTGGAAATAGACTGAAGTACAGATGGTGTGGGTATAGGAGAAATGCAATTTCCCAAACTTTTCTTTCAGGTGCACGGTCCTCTGAACCAGTTATGGCGCGATGGACGAATGACTTGATTTCGTATTCAAACTAATCTGAACAAGGACGAAACTAGTGATGATACACCGGTTTGCGGGTGAGAATCGGTGAGCATTATGAACACCAATCTGAACACTTGCAATCGTATACAGTGTCGACCACAAGTCCGCAGTGAAGAGTGCTCACTTTCAAATCGGTCGCCCCAATTAGCGTTTTCTCTGAGGGTAGTACTGTTGTTTCCTATATTGGAACGAACATCTGCGCGCGAATGAATATATCAGGGGCAGAGCAAAAATTAATGGTACCAGTTAAGATCACGGTTATACTGGAACGTGTTTCAACTGAACTAACGAGACGAGTAAGCGTAGACTGCATGACACGAGTTAGACCTGATTTGCCACATACGTAATTGAAAACAGCTAGGTGTACTCAAATGCTTAATCGCCACAGCCAGATATCAGTGTTAATTTTAACAAACGGAAATTGTAACTTCCATAAATACCTATTTGTTATTTGACTGTTAGCCATCGCGAGAAATGTAAAAACAGACTGCTCAACGTTCGTCATGTCAAACTTGTCGAATGATTATTGAGTCAGAATAATTAACGTATTACCTGTAGATTCTCGAAACTTCTACGAGATATTACTGCCTGCAACCAAGAACTCAGCATTTGCTCCAAAGCTCATAATCAATTTAGAATTCTGGGTGGGGTTGCCATTTTATCCGCCAGCATATTGATCTCATCATCCTAGTGAACAATTTCCTAAGTCTCCAATCTGAGGTTTTAAAATGTGCACGGAATAATGCACGGAGAAAAATCCAAGCGATTCAGCAAGTGTCATGATAATAACACCATACCATAATACCAAACTAGAGGCATGACTACACCATATGATTTCTACGGCATCTAGCATGATGTCTCAGGTAGTGTCTACCTGTGCATATACTTTGCAACATACAGCGGAATGTCTTTCTGCATTTGCGACCTGACATGAATGAATGCATGTTCAGTCACCAAAACTGCTCGCGTTATTGCCGGATGAAGTTGATGCTATTCGTTTAAAAGCGTTTGTTATCTGTAGGCCCTAACGCATGCTTCTGTGTCGCTGTTGAGCCGGATTACAATGAAATTGTCGAGTCTTTCATATACAATATTCGTCATTCTTTATTCATTTCTGGCCATAAAACTATATCTGTTGTTCCTCAACATGCTACTTACTGCATTGACGATGTTGATTAGCGTACAATCACGGAGATAAACATCTATATATTCCACATTTGTTTGTGCAACAGTCCACGAAGACGAATGTGAACCAGCCACCATTATATTGCCTAATCGCAAGCAATGGAAATGAGTTTTGAATAGCGGTGTACGTACACCGTAACTGTGAGCTAATACCCTTTCCGGAGCTGGAATATCTAAAATGGCTTCCCTGATATAGTGTGCTCACAATATTTTGCATCACCACGCTCACTCAGAATTTTTGTGCTTGTGAACTACAACTGCTGGATACTGACTGCTAATGAGTCCTGATGTTCCATTTGATCGCAACAGAGAGAACACA
>LUCH01002968.1:24038-42628 GCA_013368495.1 Paragonimus heterotremus
CTGATCCATTTAAATCCAGGATTACGGAAAATGCCATATTCTAATTCGTAATCAAAAGATTGTCATTAGTGTTGAGTCAGATCGACGGTTGCAAGACTTCGTTCATTTGTGTAAGGTGGCAATTGTTTGACATCATGAGATTGCAATCCGAAAAGTACACCAACTAAAGGTATAGTAATTTCTGACACCACTTCTCTCATTGGAACTCTCAATATGCCCGGACAAATTTTATTCACCAGTTTCGTCATGACTGTCTCAGATACAACTTGTCAGCTTAGAAATAAGCTCTGATGAAACTCCCGTTCGATTGTGGTTGTTCAATTAATCGTATGCGTCATGCTACTCTGGGATTGCCAGTGAATGAATCTGGGTGCATAATTCAACCGAAAAAGTTAACCGGGGGACATACTGGTCATTCCGAAGATAGTTGACTACCGTCTGGTAAACTTGCAGAATGGCGCAAACTCTCATAGACGATCTACCGTCCAGAGTGAGAGATTTTCTGATGTATGTACACGGATGGGTATTGACTTAATGACAGTTGTCAAACACTGGTGCCTTGTTCTTTTAGTCCCGTTATAGTACTGTATTCTGGTATACATGACACTGAACAAATGCTTCTGTCAGCATTACGTAGAGAACAGGTTCGCTCCACCGAGCTCCGAACAAGGATACAACTGACTCTGTATATTCATGTTAACCATGATCATCATCACATATTCCCGTTAAATTCACCTTCGTGAAAAAGCTTTTCACCACGTAGTAGACAACCAGATGTAAAGCTGGATTCTCAAAATGTAACGTGGACTTGACGGTATGCACCACATCATTCTGAGATATCTTACCGTCTCAAAAACAATTACCTGGTTTGTCTTTCACAATGGAACAACACACGCGTTTATGCGTATGCTGTCAGTAAGTGATATTCTGACTAAAAAACCCGATTATATCAAATTCCTGAACGCAACAGGCCGGTGGCGACGTTCAATCGTACGTTGAATGCTAAATGACACGCCAACTCTTTCCGCCCAACTTTGCATTGTTCACCAATTATCCTGCCATTGTGTTGTGAATTATGTAGATGGAACAAACAGGCTATCGGACAAACCGATCAAACAACACCATCTTGCGTACATCGGATCGAGCTGAACACAAATCGCCGACAACAAAGCAGTCGCGTATTTCGCCGATATACCTGATCGTGGTGGTCCAAGTTTGGTCTTCATTCTAGTGTGCACGGTTTCGCCAACCATCACATGTTGGTCAGACGGCACAAATTACACACGGACGAATTGATCGACATTCAAATACGCAATCTGGTTTTATTCTCAAAAGATGTTGCACAAGCCATACGGTTGTGGAGATGATAGTTAATGCAACCAGCTTCTAACTATAGTCAACTTTCAATAACGACGTCTGTATACTAGCTGCGTGTGGATCTCTAAACCACGCATAACTGCCAATCGCGTTCTATTGTTTGCAGCCGTGCGTTCGGAGATTTGTTTCGAAAAACACGAACATTGGATAGTTTCATTCATCTACTTCGGTTATGTAACCACTGTGTTCATATTGTTAAACACATGCAGTCCCATTTATAGATAAATTTCCTAGCGTGAACGCGATATCCACAAAGCACAAAGCCACCCGTGGTTACTACCATGTACAAAGGTCGAGCTGAATTTTCTATTTCATTCGACAATGTGACAGGCAGGTCTGAAATATTCGGGTTTCCATTTCAAAATCACTACCCTACAAACTCAATTAATCAGATGCCGCTCGCATTCGTCACGAATTCCAACAAAAATGCTGTTACAAATCCTCAATATTTTCGCATCTTGTGTAGTAGATTCGGCACTCGCAAAGCTCATTTATGCTCTAATTTGACTGGATTCATTATAGTGAATACACGTTCAGCGTATGTGGCTCGTATATTATGAATCTATATTTACATTATCTCACACATTCGGAAGATGCTGGTCATGGTAGATAATTACCTTATATATGAACACTGGGAAATAATGACCTGTGTTCTGTACGGCTAGTTCAGGCGTTCTCCTTCAATTACTGCAAAGGCGCCGGGAGCAGTTACCGCTGAAATACTCAGCCAAACTTCAGAGAACATACTTTGGGTGGAATTTGTGTACAAGTGGTTTGATCAACACACAAAATTACGCAGCGCTTAAGATTAATACCGTAGGTCCCGCTGAAGCTGGTTTGCATTGTTCAACGCTTCGACAAATTGATATTGTTATAACTTCGTGAAATCACACTTCGGCATTGCAGTCACTGAAGAGCGCATGCACAAGAAGACCGATGTGCTTGAAAATTATGCAGACCTCATGACTCCATACTGAAGTTGTCATTAATTCACCCCCGTTTTATAGATAACAATATCGAAACAAACGCCACGTTGTGTGATCGCTGTTAATTTTAAAGACGATCATAACGTGGGACTTACTAAAATGTCATGGATTGGTGTCATGCGATTACCAGTGGCAGTTGCAGGTGAATCAACCTTCCATGATTGTGCAAGGACACACAAGTCCGTGAGTCGTAAATCTGTTTTCCACGTTGTTGAAATCACATTACAGTGTGATGGTGGGTGTTACGTGGTATACGGAAACACAAACAGCCTGAATATCTCCACTAGGAGGCGAACAATTATGCGGTAAGTAATACCAATGTCTAATCAGTACTCAAGGCCGGACTATTCAATAGGAGACTACGTTACTTATTATACTGGAATTAAATTTAGCCTTGGAATCAATGTCCGCAGGTCGGTCTCTGGTGTTATTCCCATATCCATCAGCTCAGGTCGAATTTCTGTCGGTACGGAAAGATCGAATCTACAAAAATAACGACTGAACAGAGTATATAAACTAAAATAGTGGAAAGCATACGTTGTACACCAAATGTTACTGCTTGATATGAAACATGGATTTTGCTTGGAGATTTTGTGTCTGACCAGCCAGTCCCAATCAGTAGAGCAACAAAACAGTGTTTGTTGGGTGCATATTACTAAAAGATGACTTCATCCATTTCCACAACGTCTCCGAAAATCCCACCCATATGACTCTCACTATGAAACTTTACCGACATGCTGTGGACGGTCTTTGAATTCTGTGAATCGAAAACTGCCACAGACACCCCAGTGTCATAGCCAATCACAATGGCCGTGTACCCCAGGGTTCTATCTGAGGTCTGCTATTATTCCAATCATCCGTCCCTGAACGGCCACAACAGTTAAACTGTTCAGTACAATCACACACTAGAAGCACGAAAATGTGACAATTGGTAAATCATGATGCCGATATCAGAAAATTTAACCTGACCCTGACACGTTACACAATTAGGGCACATCGCACATGCTGCCGTTCATGTCGCCTAAATAAAGAGTACTGATCAATATTCCAGAACTCAGTGGTTCCATATGGCGAAAAGATAGCTGTGAACATTCCAGAATGAGACTTGGGAGCAATCATTCCACCAAGCAGAATCTAGTCTCCAAACACCTCGTTCACTGTAAACAAAGCCAAGATCGCTCATGGGATGTTAACCTTGCTGCTTGTGACCATTCATTTAAGCACTTTCATCTTATACTTCCCCAAATTTATGAGCTATTCACGTGCGTCGCGTGTCTTCTATAAACTGTGAGATTCTAGTAATTCAATTGATCCGTGCCGGGTAAAAATATCAAGTTAACCTCATCATCACCAGTGTTTCAATTATTCTCACATGGCTCGTTCACCGATCAATTCTCTGTCGGGAAACTGATCCGAACACGCCAAATGAAAATACGCTCGGCGGAACCGTATTTGATACGCGTTGCGGTTCCTCGTCCCCCTCAAACGCATGAATTTATTCCATAATCACTTTCAATTGGTACACCACATATAGCTGCGTAAGAACGTTTGCCGTCTATGTTGCCAGCAATTATGGATAAATATTTGCAATCAATAGAAGAAAATAAACAAGTGCGGACCTTGAGGCAGAGGTTGTGTGTGACTAAGGAGGTGTGTGATTGAGTCCAAATGTGTACCTGGCAGAGCTGCGTCCTCCCCGCCCCCCGCTTATACATCGCATGCGAACGCTATTTCTGTAGCAGGCTAGAAGTAAAGCAGTCTCCTGAAGTTTCATAATTGTCAGGAAATTTCTGCTAAACGTTGGACCATGGGCTCATTCGATATAACTCCACAGTTCTTAAGTGTTCACCTCATGGGAAAACAGTCCTCTCAGTGGTCGGACAAAACAATCAATGGGATCATTCGAATTTCAAAAATCAAACAGAACATAACTACTTTCACGTCGATCCCTCAATGCATAGTTAATTTTTAACGCCGAGTTGCATCGACTATCCGACATGGATCCTCTTTTGGTCCACTGCTGGCAGATAAAGCACAAATCCATTTCCACACTCACAGTTATGTACGCTGCCGATATGTGCTAACGGATTGTGCTGACATACTGCTATTTCCCAATTACACATGAGATAACAACCATCCTCAACGTTCAACTGCAGTGCTGTCTGCAAATTGTTTCACTTTGAAAGCGGAATCAAATAATTTCATCGACATCAGATTGACCAGACGTCTCGATCAAATCTTGAGTAGACCAGTATATCGAAAAACAACATGAGCATCATCATCATAGACAGCAATATCCCCAGTGATTCTGTCGGATGCTTAATTTACAGAAGAACACGAAAGGAAACCTGTACAGGAAGGTGAAAATAAATGAAGAGAGGCTAACTGAACTAACTACTAAGAAAAATACAGCTTTTCAAACATTCATCATCAAGGTGCATACATCTTGCAAACAAACGACCGAACTGTATGTGAATGTATGGCATCGTAGCTCAGCTGGTAGAGCATTTGTCGCGTTTGAGTGTACTGTTTCTCTCAACAGTTCGGATTCGGTCAAAGTCTAGATTTTTCGTAATTGGGTATTCATTACAAATACATTTGTTGATTTTCATATAAGTTTTATCAATTCCGAATCATTAATTTCGTTGGAAGCATGTTCACTCACTTTTGCTTTTCTGATTGTTCTACTAGAAAGTCTTAAGTAGTCCCTGGTTAGTCTGTTAAACTCAAAACCTAACAAATCCAACTTACGTGGTAAAGCTGAAGCCACTCAAACATGTCATTATAACGTACAACCGAACGGATACTTTTCTTTGAATGCTTTTACTCTTCAGCACATCATTTTAGTCCGTGAGTAGTTCTGTTAAAAATGCTAACATCTGTGAGCAGATACTCTTAATTGGTTATGGGAATACCAACCGAGGATAAACTCCTTCCGGTGTCGAGATCATATTTATAAATTCACCAGATAGTGTAAAAATAAACGTTGATCGTTAAAGGAGACATTTCCGTTTGCCACTATGGATGTTTAAAATGACACCTTCCAGGTAACAGCGGATCCCACTATCTGGTGAAACAATATACAACAACAATGTTTACACAAAGAAGGGCTGATCAACTACGCGAAAGCAAGTGAACATAGTAAATTGGACTGTTCCGCAATATTGAAGACGACAGCATCAATTTCACGTTTCACCACGACTGTTTGAGTGGTCATATAATTATAAATAAGAACGCTTCCGTTTCCGATTTTGAAAAATACGATTAACTCCCCATGGAAATGATCCACAGCCGCTTGACGACAGTCCGATCGAACGTGCATGACTTGTGTTTTGTTTGTGTATTTGCGCTGTGCACCCATCCAGAGGACATCATGATTGTCTGATGCAAACATTATGGCAGTCTACTTAATCGTCCTGCTTCCGTTGACTGGGTGACCGTGGACAGCTTGCCGCAACAGGCCATCAAGCCTCCACTTGCTCATACCCCGGATTTACTAAAGTTGCAGAGAGTGATCAGTCAAATGTTCAACGAGGAGGGTGCAGGCAAAGATGGACTACCAGCTGAGGTCCCGAAGGATGGCGGACTGGTGCTGCAACCGTGCACAGCTCCCGCTGGTTCGTTCCATCTGGGAGCACGAGGTGATGCCACAAGAATTCAAATATAGGGAATAAGATTCGGACGGGCGTCGGCGCGTTCAGCGAGAGGTTGTTGCGTGGCCGCAAACGAAGGCGCGCATTACGCAAGGTAACCATCTGTGGTATACGTCGTGGTGACATGACATTGTGATGTTCAATGCCACGAATGGGCTCTCTGTTTGAAACTGGTCGGCCATCCGTATACTCATAATGCACTGTCGCCAAAGAGACGGCGAGTACGTTGGGCTCAGGTGGACCGTATCGGTATATCCATTCTATATCTGCGAACGATTGCATCGATTAAAGCCAGGGTTGTTTCGCAACTACTTTGCTTCTCTTTTCAGAAACGTGAGTGCCTACGGTCTTCTATCTATTCTTTGTTAGTGTCATGTATGAATAATCGTCTGCCTGCTCTTTTCCGTAGCCCAGTCTGAATATTGTTCTTCACTGTTTTCCTTCCCCCAATTCAACAACATACACTCGTATACTGAGATGCTTCTCATACTATAGTTTACATATCTTGATATCCAGTTCACATCTCCTCATTGCAGTCTCTCTCATTGTTTACCTTCCAAAAGATAAGTGTTTTCTTTTCCTGCTAGCCATATAATCTATTAACCAACATTGACCGTCTGTACACAAAGACCTCGCTTACACAACTATTGGTCTTATTCCCTCGGGTTTACACAGGATATGTGGTATATGTGTGTGAAACTGCAAGTGATGGAGCGCAAGCCACCTTAAGGGATGGTTTGCAGGGCAGGCATCCTTTGGTCCCGGTCACTGTGGCAGGCTAATCCGATTCGGATGACGCCAATGATGTGTGTGTAATATCTGTGTATCGGTATAGGTGGCAGTAACTCTGGAAGTAAGCAACTACTGATGAATGAAATCCAACAACTGTATGTGACGAGTGAATTGTTTGGAATTCGGAAACGATTCACTGAGTCACAACAGCTTATACACGAACAGTTTTAGTTGGAAAGCTTAGCAGAATTGTGCCATAATCCATCAAAACTTCCCAACTAAACCTATAAACTGAGATTTTGAACTGATCCGCTCTTTTGAAAACATTATGTAGCGGTTCTCGTGTATTTGGTGTTTACACTCATCAAGGTGGTTGTCAGCTCACGCCTTGCACAAATTCTGCATATACACATACGGACAAAACAAACGTTCATATATGTGAGCAGTAGTTAGCTGGCCCAAATCTTGTGTAAAAAGAAGCAGCTCTCATCCACCATCTACTCTACGCTAATGTTCACATACTAGACGGGACCTCCTGATTAGTGTTCATTCCACGACTGATAGATTTTCACGAACGTTCACATGATCTGTTGTGGCTAGGCTTGACCATATTCCCTACACTGTATATAGGAGAGAATTCTGCTACACACATTGCGTAATTACATTCCAGACTAGACTTGGTATGTGAACGCAAATCAACAAATCAGAATCCCACTGTCTTCAAGTACGCCTTCGCCACAACCTATATACTCATTGACACCGATTGGGTGACTCGTGATTACCAAACATATTAATCTCTGGTTAAAGTATACATTGCGTGGTTGGAACAGATCGACATTTCTCGTTTGCAATCCCTAGCATGATCAATCAACCAGAGTAAATTGACGGAATAGAACAAGAAATTACAACTCAAAGAGACAGTTTTTGCAGTTGTGCTGATAAATTTAATTACTTTACACTGCGAAGGAAGTACGCACCACGACACATATACCAAACCGAACATTCGTGTTAATTTCGAAGATAACCTTCTCAACAATGTGTACTTTCACTAGTCTGCAAGTTTTGTGATAGGCTCGTGTGAGCGTTTCTCTATCGGTCATTCGCAATAAAGTTTTGCATAATCAGTGTCCTGCTGAATATTACCTGTGACAGTGGTATGATTGGAAATTCGTAGAATAACTTTATGGAGGAAAATCGACAGATACACCACGGTAGAAACTGATTAACTATGAGTTTTCAGCTTTCCATATTGCAAGTAAACGCATGACAAATTACCATAAGATACAGTATCGCTTCTAACTACACTAGAACGATAATAACTTCATGTGAATGACTTTGTCCTACAAAACGGTTTCTGTTTAACTTTTTAGATAAATGTCTTCCGAAATAACATTGGTCAAATTACGAAGTCACATCTTCCTCTCCAGTAATCATAAGTTCATCAGATGTAGTTCCATTGCGCAGCAAGTACTAGCTGGCCAGAATGAAGATAAACGCATTACTCGATTGCTTCTGTTTCCAATCTGTCTCATGTAAGCCACGAAACCCTAAGATGAGTAGCATATCAAAAGTATCATCATTGTTAGACGGTTTTCGGCGAACTTGTATAACCAGCCGCAGGCAGATCATAATGCAACCGGTCCGGAAACATGTCCGATTCAGCAATATATCTTCGCGTTTCATATCCTGGTCGAGGTGCAAACATATCAAACAGGACATGCCCCGGATGTTATTGTGTAAATGCACACTTGATTAGTAGGTCGGTAGTCTTTCAGGTGTGTGAGATTATCTTCAATGCTCATTAGCAAATAAGTAGTGAAGGTTGGGCCTTAGAATAGGCTTGAACAATCCGCTCCTAATAGGTGAAAGTGGAGCACGCATTACACAGAGATCTAGTTGACACGGATGCTATCTTATTATTCAAAACAATACAAATGTCTGCAGTTGACAGCCGACCACTTTTAAATAAACCCTAATGCTCGTGCCACATACGCTACTGATAGAACTGTGAGCCGAACAGTGAAGAGTTGTATCGTAACGCAGATGACAATCTATTCAATTTTGCATTCAGATCAACTCCATCTCAAAACCTGCAGCATATCAACCTTGGTAAGTTGTGTTTATTGTGCTCAGTTTTTTTTATGTGTATACGATATGAACATTGAGCGCAAGACTGATAGTTGGCAGTTGGTGATAGAATAATGAAGTTGACCGGAATACCACAAGGCCAAACGCACAAATTCCCAGTTTGATACTAACACAATGAAATTTATGCAATGCGAAAAATAAGATAACTGTAGCAATCAGTCACCTAAGTGATTATAACAAAAACAGCCCAATGAATAAATCAATTGTCCCCACTCATTTCTATGACATTTTGTGGAATTTGGTTGTAGCAGTTTTGCCGAAATCCATTCAGTCAAAACAGAGGGAAGATATATATCGCGAAATGCTGACATGTCGCGACAATTATCTTCTCTTTGTTTCATATGAGTTTGTCCCCATAAACTCATCCGTCGCCTATGAAGTTTACTGTATGCCCAAAACCCCGATCTATGCCAAGTTGATACGTGTGTTTCTTTGTGGTTTAGAAATGTATGCACTGTTTGTCATCCACAGTAATCAAAGATAGAGTAACATGGAAACATTTTCAAAGAAATCCAGTTAGTTCTATTTGTTATTTGTAGCAGGCCGACCGATTGAATTCACTTGGATGATTGGTTTCAACTTTTCAAATTGGTCATACTTCCAAAACTTCACTTTACTGAAAGATTGCCGTGCAAAGCAGACGGATAGGATTTATCCAAGACCAGTTTGCCCACATCGTCACGAAATGTACTTTGTGGAAAGCGTTCAGATCCATATGTAGAAGAATGTGATGTCCAGCGTCGTTGAGCTAGCTAAATTTAGTTGTGTCATGAAACGTGTGTACTAATACGGTTTCGACTTTCAGATTCCCCACTATGTCAACCTGATTGATTTGGAACACACCTTACAGAAGATGTTTGTTAATGCATTCTCCAAATCATACAACAATGACCAAAATGCATGCCAAAAACTACAGCTAATTTCCTATGATGAGTTCATTAGAGATAAAGCATCTGACTATTAACTAAACGGTCCTGGAAATCTAGTGATGGAGGAATGAAATGTGACATAATTTAAATCCATTCTCAATATGACATTTAATACAGATCGTTAAATGATATTGCGTCGACAAGTCTGTGTCTATAGAACAATCGGTAGATCACACAGATGAGGAAAGTGATACTTGAATGACGACATTTGGATACAAAACATTAATGATGGAACTAAAGGAAGACATTGTTTAGATTGGTCGTCTTGCCTTTCTTTCTGACACAAAGTTCCCGGGTTGCCTACTGTGGACAGCTTACATTGAGTGCACTCGTTTAGAAACTAACACACTTTAATGCAGATTGAAGTCGCATTAGTTTCGAGGAACCAGCACAGTCTCATATAACATACATGAGAACGGGTTTTACATTCTGATGCTACTCTAAGTAAAATCTACTCATTAATCGTCGATGTTTGTGTCAAACCACACGCTAAACGACCATTGTAATAGGTTAACCTAATACTGTGCACAGAGTATTGTGTTAATCTTCCTCCATGTACCACGTTCGATGTGTTTGAATACTTCGCCTCAGGAGAAATGTGTAAGTTATTCCACAAAGCAATCAGCACGATAGTGTTTTCATAGGCCAGCGCGGCATTCGGTGATTAGCTGTTGAGTCGTAAAGCAAGTATGAACATACAGATGATCACAAGTTCATTCCACAGGGCCTCAGTACAATAAACGCTCGAAGCAGGAGCACCATGCCTCAGTTCAAGTTGAGATAAGGCATGGTTATTCCTCACATTGCAATCCAAATTTGTCGGCGCCATAACGAATTCATATTCCCGTGTTCCAAACTAAGTGTACAAGTATGCATGACAATTGCGAATTTTGTTTGCATTTTCGGGCATCATATGCGGTGAATTACCATCGTTCAACTGAAAACAGTGTAGCACACTCAATGGATGATTGTAACTATAGTGGTGAAAGCTGCACACATCGACTGATAGTTTAGTCTGTTCTAGAGAATGTAAAATCAGAACTGATTTATATCAGCAGTTTTTGGTGTGATGCCACAAAGAAATTTCTGCTGATTGTTATCATATGACCTTACAGGTAATCAATCCAAACCTAGTGTCGTTATTATTAACTACCCTTTTACTGTGAAGCGAAATCCACTACATTCATAAAACTAACTCACACAAAAGCGCACTCGATTCTTGTCACTTGAGTAAGCATGCTAGTGAAGCATCCTGTGAGAGTCGAAGTTAGCTGAATCAATTTGTCTAGAGTTACAGGAACGTTTGATTTAAATTTAATATTAGTTACAGTTATCACCAACCGACCTCCATATTCGCAGATAACCGATAATCTGCCAGTAGACAGTAATATTCGTTCGTCATAAAAGGACTTGCCAGCTTGTCTATAAAATGTAACTGGTCCGTGTCCCCTCCGATTGTGTTTTGACACATGGAATATACCACCCCGTTGTGTATTGTAGACTGTGATGGTCAATATCGTACCGACCAATCCTGGCATTATTTCACAAAACAAGCAACTGATTAACATCCGTCCAGAATTGCATTGTATTTCCAGGTACTTTCGGTGAATTTCTTCCCACCATATAAGTAATTGCGGAACGCATCTCTGAGCTGCTGCATAGAAACTATTGCTCCGTCCAGCATACGCAAAACATCTTTCACGAAAGGACAGTGAAAAAAGGTGAGGGCAAGTTGCATTGAGCGTTCCGAACCGAACAAGCAACACGAATATGAAACCTAATAAATACATTTCATCGTGTAAGACTGTGCCGAATCACTTATTATGAAATGTAGAAGTAGTGGTCAATTGTATGTTAAGTTATAATAATCGTGTACAATTGTGTGTCCACGTCATTCCAGCACTAATGCCTCAACGCCAGTTAACAACGTGCACACTGTATTTCGTCATCATCGTGTGTGAGTATAACCCACGCAGGACGATATGTACGTGGTTGTCTAGACGAAGAATGCTAATTTATCTTCCGTTATTTTTGATATTTTGGCGCACAAATAACTAACAATTCTTCCAGACCGTTATTTCTTTCAGTAATTTGAACAAAGCAGTTGGGAAACGAGCATTTTGAAAGAATGAAGAATGAAGGAACATGTATATAAATGTGTTCACAAGCGGGTCTTAAAACGGGACAGCACAGCCGCACAGTCATGTAGGCCCCACCTTCGTCGATCAGGACGAACCATTTTGTTAATTGGCCACAACATGGAACTGGCCTTAGCTTTCATCATCATAGTGCGCTTCCAAATCATGATTCGTGAAATTTGTCCAAACTGTCCCAATAAACCCCTTCAAACCAGTGTTATGTGTATAAAACAGGTATTTGTGAACTTGGGGTTGCCATGGTCCCAAGTCACGGCCAGTATCATTCGGATCACGCGACTGAAAGTTATTTTCACTCTTGATTTATCTGTTCATATCCCGCGAAGTACTGTAAACGTTAATTTGTAAGTTTACCGTGTTACTGGCAATTGGTTACTGACGAGCCAATGCACATGACCTGCATAGGACTTAATTTTCCCGATGACCTCCGAGGGTGAACAGATGCAGACAATTTATGCATATCATCAGAGCAGAAGGAAGACATATGTTGCGATATGTTAACATTTCATTTACTCTCATCAGTCGCAAACGTAAAACATGCAAGTTGAATACATCAAACAGATAAGGACAGACAGGGATTAGACACACATACAAGCACACCAAGTATTACGTAATCACGACCATGGCAACCCAATAGTTTGCCTCAACCACTTCTGTGCACACAATCTCCAAAAGCAAATAGCTTCGGGTTTTGATTGTGTAGCGGTGTACTGAATGAGTTTAATTGATCAACTTGGCGACCTGTTGTCATGAGGTGTTTAGCAGTCGATGACGTTGGGTTTCGAGCCGTCAGTGCAACAGGTTGAGGCTAGTGCTTCATGTGTTGTTTCCACCATTTCGGAATGTGTTGGGCGACTCTCTGAGATAGTTGTCGATCTGTTCAGCCTATATAAACGTCACTGCAACTGCAAGTGAACTGGTAAACAACATGGGAGGCAGAAGAGTTTGGCAAGCTACATTCGCGATTGCGGAAAACTAGTCCTCTGGTGGTTTGAAGTAAGCGCAACTGCGCAGCCGCATACGTTCGAGCCAGAGCAGATTTTAATTTGTGCTCTACTTCGTTGGCCAAATGGTCACCTTTGAATAGCAAGAATAAGAAAACATCCTTCTTCTGAGCTGTCAATATTGGCTGAGTGCTCTTGTTCACCGTATTATGTGCACCGATGAATTTGTCAGGGTAACCATTTGCTAATAACGTCTGTCTCAGCAATTCCTGTTCCATCTGCAGTGTATCGGGAGTGCAAACACGTCTTGCTCTATGAAACAGTGTCTTAACCAAACCCCTTTTGTATGCAATAGGAGCAAAGCTGGAAAACTGAAGATATTGACAACTCCAAGTTGCTTTGCGGTGGACTGAGCGCTGTAACGTACCATTGGAACGTCTAGTAATAAGTACATCCAAAAAAGCTAAACTATTTTTCAATTCTACTTCGTGAGGTAAAGATAGATTGGAGTGAATATCATTAAGAAGGTTGAAAAATAAATCAAAATGAGTAACGTCGGTAAAAAATAAAATATCATCAATGTATCGTTTGTACAGTAAGGATTCAGCTATATTATCCGGAACTTGTCGTTCAATCATTCCCAAGAAGATGTCCGCCAGTGTTGGGCCTAACGGACTACCCATAGCCAAACCGTCTATCTGCTTGTAAGCAAGTCCCTCAAAAGTGAAACGAATGTTTTCTTTACATAACAAAGTAAGATCTTTGAGGTATTCAAGTGGAACGACTATATCACAGTTCTGACTGGAGATAAAGTCACATAAAAAAGCAACTGTCTCACGAAGGGGAACATTTGTAAAAACAGAATCAACATCCATGGAATATATTACTTGGGTACTCACCGAAGTCTTTTCTAGGATTTCAGTTAATTCAAAGGAGTCCTTCAAACAATGGGGGAATAAAACTTTACGAATGGGATCAAAAATCTCCACTAGCCATTAAACTCATCCAAGATACTGTTACGCAATCGAAACCCGAAGCTATTAGCTTTTTGTGAAACGATGCTCATCCGAACTTTCCAGCCGAGGTTGTGTGCACAGAAGTGGTTGAGGCAAACTATTGGGTTGCCATGGTCGTGATTACGTAATACTTGGTGTGCTTGTATGTGTGTCTAATCCCTGTCTGTCCTTATCTGTTTGATGTATTCAACTTGCATGTTTTACGTTTGCGACTGATGAGAGTAAATGAAATGTTAACATATCGCAATATATATATATCTTCTTTCTGCTCTAGTGAAGTGGTTAAAGGGAACCCAATGTTTGAAATTTACACATACCTGAATCTCTGTTGATTCACCAGTGGTTGAGTGCGCTTAGGGCGCGAGCTTTTCTCAAATCTGAATGTAATTTACGCTGTCCGCACAGATATAGTAATTTCTTAAATAGGCCATACCTTGAGCAAATAGTATTACAACGGTCGACTCCTCACTCATCATAGATGTGTTGACGGAATATAGTCTAGAGTTGAATGTCACTCGGCGCTTATGTCTGCTTGATTCACTTTCCGGAATTCGATTTTCACACAAAGATCAACAGATATAAATTACCGACCAAAACTGAACAGTCAGAGCCAGCGGTTAGTGTAAGAAACGAATGAAGAACGAGCGAGAATGTTTCACTTAGCATTTTGGATGGTATTTGGCAGGTTATACATCAGTGAAACGTCTTCATCCTTGGCACCGGGCTACATCAGAATGTCGGCCAGAACAAAGTGGAATCGTTTACGGCAGTCTGTGGATGTTGCGCTATATATATATATTAGATCGGAGGTTTTGTTTATCCTGTCTTGCATATCATATCTAAGTTGTTTGAAATTCTAAGTTTCAAGCTGTGGACCGTTTCGGTAGTAATTGAACCGCTGCATGAATTACGAAAGACTGTGCACAAGTACACTGCTTCAAGTAAGGTTGAGGCAACCCAAAATGATTGGTACAATCTGAGTGGTTGCTGAAACTGAATTGATCGTTTGGATATTAAGTGAATTTCTTCGCATTTCAGAGACTTATATACATCAAAATTCTTCGCATCCCGGATTGATTGACAGAAAACGCTGACTTTCGATGTTATGTGTGGAAATTGGACCATTTACCAGGCGCTCAGCTTATCCATTGTGTTGAGTACCTTCAAGAAGAATAATCTAATGCCGTCCGACTGATAACAACAGACACGGCCTCTTTTTTTGTCTCAGTTCAACTGAACAAACGGACTCTCGAAGTCAGTCTAAAAACGGAGAATAATTGTCTCTACAGGACGTTAACACGGGAACAGTCGCAATTTGACCTGAAGTATCAAAATGCCAACGGACAAAATCTGACTTTCCAGAGATGAAATGTTCTGGAATGGCGGGAAGCCAAAACTGTGGACATGTTAGATATCTACCAACTGGTCTAGTTCTTTCAAGATGCACTTTCACACTTCACCATATCCAACGGTCATAATACCTCATTCCTTGTAATGTTGTTCCGTTATTTACTGTGCACGGTGAGTCTGAAATTATTAACTAATATGTTTGCTTATAATATCGCTTGTATTATTAAAGTATAACTAGACATGTACGACCCTCTTGATGCTGTCACTTGCTGAGCGTGTTTCCCTTTATCTGTTGGAGTGATTAGATAATCCCGATGTGCAATGTTCCAAGTAAGGTAGAGTTAAAAAAATAACAGCTTCGATAAATGGGGCGATTCCTTGTTCACATCGACTGGTAAACAGCATAAAACTCTCGTACAAACTGATTGATCGAAGCGACTGACCCACACTTGGTCAACCATAGGATTGAATCAAACCGCGCCTACGTATGATGAAAGTGCAACTGCTTGGCGGTTGTGTTGAGTAACATGTGGTTGTGGAAGCATCGTACCATAGAACATGAATATCCGAAATGATAGATAATCAGAACAAGTACTTTAGACGCAAACCACGATATGTCGTGTTGTGATCAGCGTTGAAGCAATGGGGATGAACAGATCAACTTATTCCAGTGATCCGGTTTGTGCACTTTTGGGGCTAAAGATACAACAACCTACATAAACAAAATGTACTCGTTGAACAAGACAACGTAGCAAGACCAGTGGAAATAGTGATAATAACAACGGCTCGGATACATTTTAACGAACGGAAACTCGGCGTTGAAGGGATAGTTCTCGTTAACAACCCTCCGTAATATATCGGTATGTGGTCTCTTTCGGGTACATGCCAGATGGGATGGTTAGGTAAACAGGCAACACGAGGAGGCTGAGGATGAAAGGAACATTAGAGCTATGTGATAAAAAAAACAAGCCGAAAGTAGGCCGGATTTTAGTTAGCATGCTTTATCTGTCCGCATACTAAGTTAACCATGATAAAATATCGCCGTATTTAACTCAATAACTCAACAATGTCACCGATTGTGTTCGACTTTAAATACTTTTTCACCTGTCACTTAGCGGATGCTCGAGAAAGTAGCGGCACAAATGTTATCAGAATGCTGACACCGTCATTTATAATTAACATCTGCACACATTTGTGTTGCTTGGATGTGATCAACTGTCCCCATGCTGTGTTAGACAATCTGTTAGTGTCAAATGATTCGTAACAGTGACTGACTAGAAATGTGAGTGAGTTGTTGAGGATTCATTGTGCAGAGAATCCCACTATAATGTTCTGAGTTAAAGGCCCTCTGCAATGTTTTGTTTTAAGCAACTGATGAAACCCTACATGATGACATGTCGCAGAAAACCATCATTTATTTGTAGGAGAAAGGTTATTCGCCAGATTAATTGCACACGCAATGCAAACAAATGTATTATATTGATCAAAACCATCATTTGTTTAAAAGCAGCAGTCGCGTCACCTTCTGCCACATTTGCTGGACACATTATTTTGTCTCAGCGATTCCCATTCTAATTGTCTAGAAAGCCCAGTCAAGTCGCATTCATACAAAATCATATGTATTTCAATCTTACGTCGTTGTGGCTCAGCCAAATATTTCGTCTATCCAACGATGGGCATATCTGCAACAACCACTTTTGCAAGTATCAGTTAGGAACATCATCCAGTTGACGGCTGCCGAACATTTGTCAGCAACAGCTCGGTTGATGTGCTCACATGCGAATTTCTACAAAAACGTTGGGTAATCGCTTTGCCATATGTTAACGACCCCACTGCGAACATCAGCATGGTGGCGTGAAGAAATCCGGAGTTTTTATAAGAATTTAGATTATTGACACCTCACCCACTGTATATTTGTTCACCTTCTATGCACACAAGAATTAGGGTAGTATTAGACTGATTAGGTAAGTGAATACCGCAGTATGCGGTCTAACATTACTCAATGGATTCAATGTCACCAACATATGTGAGCGGATTGAAATCTGTAAGGGTCATATTGGTCCCGTTTGAATGGACTGTTAATTAAAAATCAAGTAATATTACATAATATAATACGGTTAACTAGATATTAACACAGTGGTCAAGCTTGATCCGTGGAGAATAAGAACAGAGCACGACCTAACAGGGCGAACATCGCATAAGGCAAATTTAAAAAATGAGAAGATTTGTTGTTGAGACTAAACTGAAAGTTCGGTTATTATTGTAATTTCTTCACATTTCATAGACATACATATCAAACCACAGAGCATCGCGGCTTTAGTTTTGAGGAAAAGCCGAAGTTCAACCGTGTCCTACGTGGAAACAAGATCATCTCTCATAAACTAAACATATATATTGATAACCGTATTGACAATAACACAACGTTACGAGCACTTTGTAATAACGTTGTGTTATTCTCAATCCGTTTATCAATGACGTGTTAAACACGACGCCCAAACTGTTTGACCACATTCGTACTAAATTTGGTGCGGATATCCTATAGGCATATCCATCATGGAGACTCTTTAAAAGTACAACCATGTGACGTCCGATTGATAACAATAGATACCACCTCATATTTTGTCTCAGTTCCGTTAAACAAACAAACTCTTGAAGTTAGTCCAAAAATGGAAGATGATTGTCTCTGCAGCCCGTGAACATGGGAACAGTCCCGAATTGGTCTGAAGTGTCTAAATGCCAATGGACAAAATTCTAATTTCCAAAGGTGAAATTTTCAGAATGGCAGGAAGCTAAACTATGAACATGGTAGACGTCTGCCAGCTGGTTTAATTCTTTCGTGATGCACATTCATATCTTGCCATATTCAACAGTTACAATATCTCACTTCAAAATCTCGTTGCGTTATGTGTTATGTACCGTAAATCTAAAATTATTACCCGTAAGTTTACCTATACTATCGCCTATATTATGTCGGCCCCATTCGATCGGCACGGCTCTGCTGATGCTGTCAGTCGTTAGGCGTGTTCTTATTTGTGTCGATATGCTTATACAACTCCGATATATAATATTGCAGGTGTGTTAGATCGGGAAAAAATAACAATCCTGACCAACGGATCAATCGCCCGTTCACGTAGACGTGTATATATTTCACTGGATGAACCTGTCCTTTCTCTATCCACGTAGACTTTCCGGGAGTCAAGAATATTACAGCATCATCCAGTTGATATTTTTCTCCAATTCCAACTGATTTCTGAGGCATGACCATTAAGTGTGAATATATGTACACAATAAAAGTGAAC
>LUCH01002968.1:45066-61427 GCA_013368495.1 Paragonimus heterotremus
TCTACAGCCCTTATATCAATATTCTTTTCCAACACATTCGCCTTTGAAACAGAGTTCGATAACTCGTGCTGTTTTCTAGATACACAGAACTGACGAGACAATCACATACAACTTCACGAACCTGGATTTCTCACAAAAGCAACGCGGACATGATGGTGTACTCATAATACTGACTTTTATGCTGTTCGAACGAAACCGGAAAATTACTAAATATCTCACTTTCATATCAAGAAAAATCAGTTATGCAGAAATACTGGAGCAATTATTGGAACTGATCGATAATGTGATAGAAAAGGACGACTATCCTAACCGTCTTGTGATCCGAAACATGGTTGTCTTACGTGTATTTCGTCCGTTTACCGCAGCGAAACAAAAAGCATATTCATGCATGTGCTCTCCAGGAGTTACATCGTGAATAAAATCTCTTCCCTCAATTGTATCAGAATCTCAAATGCAGCATCCTGATGGTGACGTACAACTGTAGGTTGGTTGCGTCAAATGTAGGCCTGTGAACTCATCATCCTGCCATTGTGTTGCAAAATATGTGGATTAGACAACCAGGCTTTCAGCCAAACATATGAAACAACTTCAGCTTGTCTGGCTCGGATTGACCTGAACGGAATCTGCTGATAGCGAAGCAGTCGGGTATCCCGCAGACATACCTGATCGCGTTGGTCCAAAGCTGCCCTTCTTGGTAATGTGCAAGCTTTCGCCACTCACCGCATAATGTTAAGACGATAAATGCTAGACACAGAGGAATTGAATAGCATTCGGATGCGTAACCCGGCTTCTTACTCAGAAGAAGTCTGCACAAACTCTACGATTGTCATCAGAAATGCTAATTCAGCTAGCATCTGATTACAACCAACATTCGACCTTGAAATCCGTATGCTAACTGTGTGTAAACTTCTAAACCACCCACAACTATCAACGCCAATCTTTTGATTGCAACCGTCTGTTTCTAATCCTGCCACGAATATTTCGAATTCATGATTCTTTGTTCCATTTTTTTAACTGCTGTGACTATTTTGTTTATATCGTTTGATAAACTTAGTCGGATGGATAGGTAAATCGACCGAAACCAATCTAACATTCTTCACAACTGAGTTAATTATATGTCGGGTTCAGAGCCAGATCATGTTGGATGGATTGCACATATATATGTCATTTGTGCTGTAGCCCATTCAATATGCTTAGGTTGGGACGGACCGTTTGTCTGAGGTGGTCACGGAGCTCGAAGGCTGCCTTTCGTAATAAGCATGTAGTAATGTTGAGTCACTATATATTTTCATCAAGATGATGTACCAAATAAGAAAAAATTCTGCTACAAACTCATATAATCTGAAGACTTAAGCATCCGTCACTAATTCCGACGAAGCCAAAAGGCATTCTTCCCATCCTTACTATTTCAGCTTTATGTCCGTTCGGTGCGTTTTCCAAAGGGCTGGCTATTGTTACAATCTGTATATCATATGATACGAAGTCCTGTGATATTCCGTGTCTTACACTGTAGAATGGCATTATCGATGTTGTCAGTGACGGGGTGGTGAACATTACTTGGGTTCTATGTTTGATCATCAAAGACCTCGGGTGAGCTCCCCAAATAAGGCTTCCTCTGTAATCGGGGATGGCCGGCAAGTATCAGGACACGCCCTTACACCTCCACTAGTATTTTCTCATTGAATTGTGCCTATCCGTATTTCGGACACGTCTATATCTTCTAGTGGTAAATGTTTTCCCATGCTGAGACAACTGGCGACTATCAATCCTTCCAATGTCCACATCATTCAACAAACTGGTTAGCGAACAGTATTGGAAAGTACGCTGTGAGGTCTTGGATTCGAAGTATTTCTTAGCGCGGAGAAACAATTCCATCATTGAACTCGCATACGATAGCCGATTCAACAACTACACCCTCTGGTTTTTGTGCGACGAAGGGCCGGTATCTAGCCATCAAGTTGGCGTGGGAATTCTGCCGATTTCCAAAGCAATTCATTGTTTGCACGATCGGTCCCTGGAACAAACCAAATTGTCATACACGGCAGACCGGTGGAATCACAAACACACATCATTGCGAACACAATCGACCGTGCGTTAAATGGAGACTTGACCGACGTTCTCAAGCTCAACAACCTCGGAGACATCATTATACTGGCTGGTTATTCTGGTGCTCAATTAGGTCGTCAACCTCAGATGGTGGTTTGCAACTTCACATGCGGTTACAGGATGGAGAAAAATCTTTGCCTGTGTGTTTCTGACCGTGCCGCTCAAGTAGTATCTGAAAGCTCTCTACCGACTCAACCAAAGTAGCCTAATTATCCAATAACCCTACTTCACCATTTGATCCCTCGACTGTGGTAGGAGAGTGACGAGCCTTTGTATCAGAATGGGAAGCACATTACTTCCAGGAATTCGGTCTATTTTGAAGGTATACGCATGATGCAGTTCAGCTTATCTTATTTACCAACACGAACGTAATCTGTAGTTCTTCATTCTGAGCAATTCCACACCCATCTCGATTAAATCTACCGGCGCATTTATCCTGTTGTGTGCAGTCAGTCAATTGTGGCCAATCAAATGAAAGCAGTAAGGAAAGGTTTTCTACTGTATGCTCACCAGCGGGTTCCGCTGGTGCAACATGACGTTGTACTTAGTTCATCTAGCAAAAACGTAACTGTTTCGTGGACGTTGAAACAATAATTGCAGAACTGTCATTTTCATCAAACGAGTTGGTGAAAATGTTTGCCTAATACACAGTTTGGATTACAAATGTATGCTGTTTATATTGTAAAGCAGAGGACCGTGCACGTACCCGGCACTGCTTGAACAAATATGTGTCAGACAAACACGAGTTTCGTTCAATCGATCAAACCACAATAGTATGTAATTACCACAATTCCATGTCACTGTCGATGACGACCATGTGATCTCGATCTGAATACGATTCGGTTTCCGGAGAGATCGTACATATTTTCCAGTAGGATTCTCTAGTGAATTTCACCTAATTTATGTTCAAAAAAATTGATGTGGTATATTTTAACAGGTGCTGAAAATACCGAAGTAATAATATCAGAGAACAGGCAGAGTCAAAACATAGAGAATCTTCCAGAAATGCATGATGTAAAATAAACTAGGGAAGTGAGATATCTTTACTCGGTGAACAGCCATCGATAAAACATGCACGACACCACAAGCAAACAGGAACGGCAAGATTGTTGAGAATATGAGGTTTTAATGAACATATGGTTTGAAATCTTCTTCTCTCAACGCGACGTTTTCAATAAGAATCCATGTTCACATATTGGGCATTTTGAGAGGTTGTGTGATGTTGTGTGGTAATATGGTTTCACACTGCGCTGGAACATTTCTACAAGGCTGGGTAAATTATAGTTTACGTCTAGCCGTGAGCTTCAGGCTGAATGTGAGACCAATTAATGTAGATATGTATATTGTGCACACGAGGGGATAACAAACGTGCTGGTGATGACTTTCAGTTACAAATTGCAGAGTGCCTTATATGAGGTTGAATTTCAACTATCAAAATGTATCAACAGTCATCCAAAACAGTCTCATAATACTACCATACCTCGCTCTGATTACGCACGTGTTTCCCCAAAACAAAGTAGAAGAAAGTAGGCAGCCATCCGTTCTATCAGTTAAATGTTCAGTCATATTGAACCGCTACTAAACAGACACTCACAATATTTAGAAAACTGAGGAAACTATTCACAGAATTGCGCTGTCATACGGAACGGAAAGAACAGTGTGCTAATTGAGGAATGTTGACGAGTTCGTCAGCTTGATCATCAGCTCTGCTGTGTTCTATATGTGAAACTGTTGTAATCTCTTGATAATCCAGATGTTGGTGATGATTATTTGCCTGTGAGAATGTGATCACGGTTGACGGCATCCGAAATGAAATAGTCTGTCACAGTGGCCGAAGCAAAAGGACACCTGTCCTCCAAACCATCACAAGAATGGCTTGCACTCCACCATTCGCGGCTCCACTCACACATCACGTATCCGGTGTGAACCCGAAAGAATACGACCATTAGTTTTGTGAGTGAGGCTACTGTGTCCAGTTGGTCAACGTTGGTTAGCAAAATAATTGGATAACACGAATGAGAAACTCTTGTCTTTCGGAAAGTAAACAGAAAGTGAGACAGTATTGGCAAAATATGAGGTTAAAAGAAGGATATGCAAAATGTAATACAGGAGACATAGTTTCTGAATTCCGCTCTATGACGTTGAGCAGAACGCCGACTGAAATCTTGTCACCCGGTCCAAATGTATGTTATTCTGGCGGTAAATGTAAGCAAGTTGGACGTGAATTTCAGTTGGAAAACGTTAACAATCAATGATCGGAGTTTTGTTCGTCTTCCGAATTGAATTCTAAATGCTTCAGATCCATTCTGGTTAATGTCTGCTACGAATTCCTGGGTCGTAGAAACTCAACATATGGATTAATCATAAAGTCCCACTTAGAGAAGCATGCTGCGTTGAAAAACAAACAGTCGGTTAGAATATCAAGCCCAGATAAGGGACCCAGAACTGTTCCGCTAAATAGAGGTGATTGCATTTCAAACCGTTGACTATTTTGTTTGATGAAGCGAATTTTCGAAAAGAGAAATTTGGGTGAGATAAGACAGTATCAATCGAGAGGGGGTACTGGAGGTTTCTACGACGGTTGAAATAGACTGACAACATTAGTGCACATGTATTTGAGCGCATTCATCCAACAGGAACCTGTATCCCGCGGCTGTTCGTACTACCAAAGATAAACAAAGACGCAGTACAACTTAGACCGATGCGTGACATGTGTAATTTGTTCTATCGTGCTGTTGCGCAACAGCTTGTGGAGATTCCGGAGCCGGTCAAGCTAGAAGTTATGAAATACAGCCTGAGAAACACATTCGAATTAGTGGATTCCATCTCTAAGGTCATTGTATCAGACAAGAAAATGCTATTTTCAGATGTTTCGTTTTTATTTACCAATGTCCCCCCGGTCGAATAAATACAATTCTTGCGTGATTATATTGAAAATCTCCTCATTATCTTTGGCCTACTTGCGCTTGAACTGGACGAGTTATTAATGTTCTGTACCAGTAACATTCAGTTTTAATTCAATGGTGAGCTTTATCGCCAGACTGATGGCGTAGATATGGGCTCACCGTTAGGCTCGGTACTGGCGGACATTTTTATGATCATACTGGAGATTACCGAGATGGACGAACTGATTAGAACAACCAGTTACTATCGATGATGTGTAGACGGTGTATTTTGCTTAGTGGACAAGACGGAAGACTTGCAGAAGTTGTTGATCGTTTTCCACAAAGTGCATGAATACATCACGTTCACGATGGAAGAAGAACTTGATGAAGGCACACCATTTTTAGACAAAGCACTAACACGTAGATCAGATAGATCGTTACAGAAGTGTCCATAGAAAAGAAACCTGGAGTAAGCAATATCTAAACTCCCACAGCTATGTGCCGGTTGGTCTAGAACGGAGTCTTCTATGCTGTTTGTCGAACGAAGCAAAAATAATAAGTGCCGAAGATATGGTAGAACCGGAGCTAAACATGCTACAGGATATCATTTCTGACGATGTGAATCCTGATAAATTTATCACCAGAAACATGCGAGAGACCTATGCAAACCTCAGTAAGCACACCTGATAAGAAAAGGGTCTATGCAACTTCGCCGTTCAAAGGGGACACGGCAACCGTGCTGATAACGCGCCAACTAACTGACGCGATCGGTAGTATCGAATACGCTGGAAGTCATATTGTAACGTTCTACCCAAAACGGACGGTGCTACTTTATCTGAAACACAATATACTTAACAATGCTGCCTCGTTTTTGAACTATTTATATGCCTGTTGCTATGGTTCAGCATGTATTGGTCCCACTACTGGGCTTTTATCTGAGAGAATTCGTTAGCACTGCCCGGCCTGGCTTCGCTCAAAGATCATTACTCACAAGCGAAAGTGGTTGAGTGTTCACATATGATAATCCGGTCGTGCCTAACGTGAGGTCAATGGCGCAGTGGTAGACACGGTTGCCTCATGAACAGCATGTCCGTGGTTCAAGTCCCGGCAGTGGCGATGATATGCACTAATGACGAGCTCTAATGAGAGCGAAACTCGAGTCTAGTGCTTCTTTTCGAAAGGGGCCGACTGGAAAGTCTATGGGAATGCGACAGCTGCGATCAATTGTGGGTGACGTTCAACTTGAAAGAACATTAACTTATCCATTCTGGTCCACCTGATCGACTATGACCGAAATACACACACAGATAAGGCGTTTCGCATCGTCTACCGTGCCCCGGCCGCCGCGTCACGAAATATCAAGTGGCGCATCCTGTCTATAGCCGAGGCGGTCGCAATCCGATTACGTCAGCCGGATTTATGTGTTCTAAAACAGTTCGTTGACACCCCGTGATTACCGTGGCCAAACACTAGCGGTCAATACACGCGACAATTTCATCCCGTTCCCCAATTCACTTGAATTGACACTGAATTCATAAAACCCACTGCCTTCGTGATCATA
The DNA here is from genome assembly GCA_013368495.1 of Paragonimus heterotremus. Taxonomy (NCBI): domain Eukaryota; kingdom Metazoa; phylum Platyhelminthes; class Trematoda; order Plagiorchiida; family Troglotrematidae; genus Paragonimus; species Paragonimus heterotremus. The sequence goes on from LUCH01002968.1 coordinate 51,619, forward strand.
ACCCAAACAAAGTCGTGTTTGTGTTTTATCCAATTGCTTGAAACTCGTACTATTTTTGCTCAATAACTTCCCTTAATGGCTCTTTATTTGATATATAACTTTACCAGCCTAAGATGAGAACTTTTGGAAAACAGTTTTGTTCGCTGAAAGCAAAATTGTTTTACAAGATTTCTCCGGTGATTTCCAATTAATCTTTCGCAATTACTTGGGGTCTTCAAGTGCGATCCCAAATACAAAACTATGCCACCTCGTCTACCGATATTCCTATCACTGCGAAACACTGCCGTGCCGAAGATGGACAATTCACTATCTCGCACCGCGTCACACCACATCCCCGCGATGCATACTATGGTGGGTTCCGTCCGGAGCAAATGTTACAAAAGTCCTCTCATTTATAAACAAGTGAAGCCGCATCGGTGTAAAACGAGTACCAGGAGCCTAGTTCACAATCTACGGTGTGCATCACAGATGAACCCAGTTGAGGAGAATTTCCAAATTAGGAGGGAAGTAAGAATGTCAGTGATGTTGCTACCAAAATGGTCAGTGAAACAGACAGGACTTGTAACAGTTGGGTTCGTCGACACACTGGCGTCATCCGTTCAATATTCTGTCGAAATAATTTGATATATGCTCTCATCGGGTTTACGGGCAAAAGTATCAATTCTAACCTAGTTGATTTCTGCTGCCTGAATCGTTGGTTAAAAGCCGTCGTCATATTGTTAGCAGCACGGAGCTGTCACTTAATTTCCGCTTATAAAGTTGAAACGGCCACTGCGTAACTGCTGGTAAATACGTTTTCTATAACCCTTAGTTACCAATTCTCCCACTCCTCTGGTTACTCTTCACATATTTGTTGTACAAGTCATTCTTAATATGATCTTCACAATCTCTAACTAGAGCTGAGTTTGGTCATCCACACGCCCCGTTCCAACAACTAATGATTGATTTTTATAGTGCCGTCACAGATGCAAAATTATGAAGCTCAAAACTGAAGGATTTAACGCAGGCTGTATAAGTTGCAGAATACCATAGCGAGCTAGCCATTCATTTTAACTAGACTTGACACTGATGCATCAGAACGGAATATTGGTGAGTGATTAACCAGTAGGGACGTACTAATTGGGAGAATGGAATACTTGAAGTTGGAAGTAGGTGATATACTTAGAAACTGACCCGCGATTGTTCATCTCCGTACACTCACTGACTTTATTCATGTTCAGCTTACTAAGGCCGTCAATGGATACCTTCCCGTACAAAATCCACATCCATATAGACAGCAAAATCGGAGTAGACGATGCACGAAATGACCGTGCGTTTCCAAGTTATCCGTTCTACGTCCATATTAAATGAAGATGGATGGACAGTTACATGGGACTGTTGTCGCTTTCGCTGCAGGGCAACGGAAGGAACGCACTTCAGATTTATCTAATTTATTAGTCAGAAACTGCTGTACAGCTTTTCACCCAGACGCCATGAAGTTTGCCTAGTGATCTAGTAAATGATATAATCACTTCAGATCTAGGAATGGCTGACTATTTCGCAGTTCAGCACATAAGGACCGTCATTAGCATCCAAAAAAGCATCTCACTCGTCATTTCAGCCAATATAACTTGGGAAATTACGATGGTGGTTCACAAGAACCGTAGCTTGTCACATATACCAAAATGTCTTCTGGAATGCAAAACGTCAGGCGGAAATCTCATTTCCATAATGTACTACATAATCACGAAATAAAGTTGGCAGGACAGTTCAGTGACTTATTCATCAATCCACCAGGTCTGGTCAAACACTTGTCAGCCCGGAGCGATCGCATCTGAAATGATTGCTACCAGATGGAACTTGTTAACTAGAGATCTCCTAAATTAATACAAGCGCCTTTCCCGCTGTAAAGTAAGCTGAAGTTGCTTTTGAGATGTTAACCCGGTTGTTTGCGACCACTCACTTGTGCACAATGTTCTCAAACTTCCTCATCATTTCCAGCTGTTCGTAGGCGTCGTATGTTCTCCATAAACCATAAACACTCAATGAATCTAGTTATCTGTGCAGATCAGAAGTATCAAGTTAACATGATCATCGCTAGAGTGAAAGTAGTTCCCCATATTGCTCGCTTAGTGGTTGTTCATTCGTTGTTCCAACGGTAACTTAAAATAGTGAACGGGAATGCGGCACGTGAAACCGCTGCTGACACCCCTCCGGTCGCTCCCTTGTCTAAAACGCGCGGGTTTATTCTGAAATTACTTACTTACCTCATACAACTGCATAGGAAGGTTTGTTAACCATATGACGAGAAATCATGGATACACATTCGAAATCAAACGAGCTTCTTGGATTAAATAGCCAGTGCTATATTAAAATATCGGCTTAACAGTCACTTTTGAAGTACGGAAACATGAGCTATGCAAACTGAGTGTTGGCTTTTAAAAATAAATGATGTTGAGAGCTCGTTTGCTTATAATCCACTGTGAATAGGTGTTATATACAGATTAATGGTTAGAATCAACCACCCACTTCCGGCTTTACTCAAACGCCATGCCATGTTCATTTTGTTTATCCCACAAAGCTTATGGAACATGTTACAAGAGTTGGCTGTATGTGTATTTGCTGCTGACCCGTCTTAACCAATAATGAACAGAAAGGAACACTAAGAAAGAGGAGATAAAGTGTTTGCCGTTGACGGTGCTATTTTCATTATGAATAATGACGAGATCCCTCTTCTGCCAACAGAGTATGTCTGAAGTTTGCAACATAATACTTCGACCATGAATTAACTTTTATTCGGGTACCGAGTTTGAGTAGCACTTTGTCTCAAGAAATGATCATGTCAACAACACTGACAATAATTCATTTCGGAACTCTTCGAAGTGAACGCCAGTCGACCAGCAAGGAAATGGTGATTTCTCGATTTTATTTCAGAACAACAATAGACAAACTTGTCTGCATTCGGTTGTACTGTATATGTTACAAACGTGAATATTGACTTGTGGATAATTTGTGTTAACACAATGTCAAGCGTTATCGTCTTCATGAATTCACGTCTGACAAATTTGGGGGACATCGTGCCGTTCTGGCGAATTTGCTTCCAAAGGGATGGGGAGATGGAACCGAACGATTCTTATGTACCAGATGGCGTGTGGTTTGTTCTTAGATATGATGGTGAGTTCAAATTACATCAAACGATGAGTCGACGTCCAGTGATAACGAATGCTCGTTCGAATAATTGACGTTCATAATAACTTTTCGGCAAAAGCAAGACATTTCGTTGAAGTACTAAGGTTTTGAAATCAGTTGTTACCTGTTGTAGAGAAAATCCCATTCGTGCATTGGCATTGGATGAACTGCTGAGAAAGACTATGGGAGAATTTACCATAAACCGTCAAACGAGTAAACAAGCAATTCATGATAGATAGGCACATGTCAGATAGGTGTTGAAATACCTTTAAATAAAAAATAAGTCAAACGATTAACCAGCAAACTCAATGATGACAGCTTCATTCAGGTTTTATATCACATGTGCTTGTGTTTTTGAAACGAGAGGTGCATTTTGATGGAAAATAAAAATAACCGATGAGATAAAATATACAAGGGAGGACTACGGGACGGATATGTTATAGCTCTGACGGTAGCTAACTGAGTCCAACAGTAAGAGTTCCGTGCTCCCAGCAAAACTACGTTCACCGTCTACCCACTAAAGCATCGTTTTCAAACAATATTCCTGTAACAGGTTGGAACTAGGCCAGTCTTCCAAATTTTCACACAAGCCAGGAAATATCTATCAGACAGAAAAGAGGTGTACAGTCGACATAACTTTGCAATTCATTGATGTTGCGCTGGTGAAGTAACGGAGCCTTTTCAGGGCTCAAATAGATCAACCGAGGAGAATATTTGAAATATAAGAATCACATCTAAAATGACTATTTTTATATTGATCTCTCAGTGTACATTTCATTTTAGACGGCGATTTGTATCGATATTTTGATGCGACAGCAACGGCGTTTAATCTCAGTCCAATGCTGATACAAGGACTGGAATCCCAAACACAACCTTCCGCTCCCATTCATGTGTATCATCGATATTTGCTAACCATATTTGCTACCGTTAGACTGATAACACACTGTTTGTTTTGCAATTACAAGATAAGCTAACATCGTGCAATTGCAGCGTAGGTTTTATTCCGTTTTGTCTTGAAAGAGGAAAAAATTAATTTCGTAGACATCAGACTGGCAAAACGTCCCGACTATGCGTTGAGTTGACCGGTATATCGCAACACAATATGAGCTTCATTATCATTGACAGTGGTTCTCATTGGTGCCCAGCTGCCTCTTAACCGCAGTAAAAACAAACCCTGTAGAGAAACAGAGAGGAGGAGAAGAGGGAGAGTGAGTGATCTACTGGATATATATTCGTTCATAGTCGAACTTTCAGCATCCAGGTGTCCATACCTTGCAAACTAACCACGGAGTTATGAGCAGAAGTAAGGAAACGTTAAGAATAGGGCTTCCTTACGGCTTTGAATTCCCAACGTCAATAAGTGCACTTGGTTAAACAACAACATGCGCACCACTGAGTGTGATTTGCCGCTATATAACCCAACGTCTCTAGCCATCAACTTTGTGAGTTGCGAGGCTGTCAGCCCGGGAGGCAAACCTAAACTACTGTGGTCAACCCTTTCGTGAACAACTTCATTTCTCCGCGTCATGTCATTATCTGTCCATCTCGCAACGTATGTCAGTCGGTCTCATCGTCCGCAGAGTGCTCGGTATGGTAGACGACTAGCTAGCATCCTGAGCACATGACATAACTCCCTTCGTCTGTGTAAATGTGGGAATTGACCAGAATAATTTGTTCGGCGATCACCATCAAATACCCGCTGCCTAACCTTTGTGTTGCTCACTCGCCATGCCACCCGGTGCGAGCGATCGAATACAGAAACGCGTGATTAATTATTTTGGGGACGGTTCACGCCTTATATCATGAACGACCACGTTTCGCTGCCGTAATGTAATACAACCCTCACTTCCTACCTGTATATCTGAAAGATATATCAAAGAGAGATACCTTTCTGTAGACAGAGGTGCACTAGATTGACGTATATCGCCGTAGTCCTAGGGATAAGCAATTTCATTTCATTATCCACACCTCCACTACCGCTGTTGTAGCTGCCCATATGCACAAGCGGGTAAACAATCTCCATAACTTCATTTTCTAACATCAAATCTACATAATTACAGGTATCATTTAGAAGTACTTCGCACCTGGCGGCTGCAAAGCATATTCCCAACTATTTGGCACAAGACGATATAACGTCCAGCGTTGTTAGTGCCTCTTGAATAACGGCAAACAGAAAGATGTTGTTATCATTATAATCTAGATCATTCAGTCCTTCACCGGATAGTATGTTTACAACGCCATCTTGTGAGTGTCAGAAAAATGCTCCATTATATCGTCCATCACAAACAAAAATAATGGAAGAGCTCAGTCTCGACGCACAACTTGCCGGGTACTGGAACTGTCATGCAGTTCACGAGAAGCCCTCACATGAGCTGAAATATGATAATAAAGTATATTCATATAAGTGGTCGTTGCACCTCTGCATTTGGTCGACTTTAAACTTGCAGATCGATCCACCAAATCGAACGCACCTTTGCAGACGAGAAAGACGGCAGTTTTTGTCGGTGCTACGCTTGACGTCTTTCCATAAATTAGACAACATTATACTTTTGATCTATACGTCCTCACCCAGGGGGAATTCTTGCCTGTTTGTTCATAATTGTCGCTTCTCAATCTACGGTGACTTGTCAGTATGCATTGGGTGCAAACTTGTGTTCTCAGTAAAAATCTGCTCAATTTTTGCAAACACCATGGCTACAGATCAGTCACAATCACCATAATTCCACATCATTGGTTTACCTTGAATGTCTCATGTAAAATCCAGTCAACGCCCGGTCTAATACTAATCAACTGTATACACTGAAACAACCGTTTTTACCATCATTTGAAATTGGTTACTTCTACTACTGAGTGTTCTGATAGAACATGATTGAGGGTATTCGCTTGAGGAAGAACTGCCGAGAACAACTGTTTGTTGGTATTTACCGTCTGAAGACTGATTGTTGCAGGGTTCGCAATGAAACCTTTCACGAGACGTCCATGGACTCAATTCCGTAAGGCTGAAACACGTACGTTCTTTCACATAACGCTTTTTCTCCAGAAGCCAGCTCACTTGTTTTCTAGTTTCTGAACATTCAACTGAAACGTCCTAAGTATTCCATGTTTAGCCAGTTTAACTCAGACAATGATAAACTCATCTTACGTGGGCAACTCTAAAAAAACTTAGAAATATAATTATCACCATATGGTGGATCGGATAGTTTCCGTCAAATGCTTTCCTTCCTTAACACGTCACAATTGCCTGTGAGCAATCCTGGTTAAAATGTGAACACTCACAGGCACTTATTCTCAATTGTTTGTCGGAATATCAACCGAAATCAAACTACTTCAGATGACGGAATGAAACTTCCAGATTCGCTAGTAAATGCAAAGAGACGTCTCCATCTGTTAATCTCAACGGCTGTAAAGACACCTGTCACGGAGCGGCACATCTCACACTGTGAATGTTTTCGTTTCCGAATGTGTAAAATACGCTCGTTTCTGTTTGAAAATGATTCACATTCGCTTGTCAATTCCCTTTTTGAACAGGCTTTACAGGTGTTTTGTGTATGTGTGTGTTTGTTTCCCAGCATATACTGAGATATCCGTTATTGTATGCACCTACAGACGAATGAAACGTTGTACATGACAGAAAATGAACATACGCTCATGTGGAAACCAGAATTCTTAGTTGACCCGCGGGGTAGAATTGTACTATAATCCACCGAAACTTCCTATCCCAATCGCTGAACTGTCTTCAAGAAGGTTCGGTCATTTGAAACCAGTATGTAGCGGCTCGCCGGCATTCGGTGTTTACATTGAGTAAGGTGGTTTTCAGCGCACACCCTGCACAAACACAAAACAGGCTTGCAGAGTTGTTAGGCGACCTGAACTTCACGTAGGAAAACAAAGCTCTGGGCCTCCGCCGCCTGCGCGCTTACATGTAACTAACAAATGAGCCTTCCCGATAATCACCGGTAGACACTCACTACTGTTCGCTTGAATTGTCCCAGCTAGGCCTGAACATATGTCGTACATTGCATATAGGATAGAAATAAACGACACAAAACTGAATAAACATGTCCCAAGCGTAGCCGCACTGTACTGACTTTCAATGTGTAATCTGAAAATTATCATCATGCAATATGCAGTCTCACCGGTGGGGTGGCACTACTAGTAAACGTTCTTGTGTTTTGACACTTTAGATCAAGCAGACGATAGTGTGATATTCGTTGCCTTGTGAGGGTCATCATGAAATCATCGCTTTACTTGCCCTCGAGCCTGTTTATGCGCGCTGTCTAATACGATATGATGCAGTGCATTGGTTGGCGCAGATTGTGTGCACATCATTTTATACAGGTTTTGACAACCTCGTAACGTGATACTGAACTTGTTAGAATATCTGGTTGCGAAACATATTCTGCGGCTGAGTGATTTCAGAAAACTACAAGCATGAAAATAAAGTTTAAACTAACAGAGTATTTTCTTACAGTTACAGGTTTCGTGTTATCATCTGTTTACTGACCATTTGGCAGTGCAAAAACTAATTCTCGAACAACTGGAGCACTCAAATCAACAGAATAAAATAAACCGGATTTTGTTAAGCATATCCTCCGGTACATCAGAAGTTTAAGTCTGCTGCACAAAATGGTTGAGGCTTAGGAATACTGCTAATCATATTAGTGATTCGGACTCATATCAAATCGTCTGATGCATGTTACGTAAATTGTGTTCTCAACAACATTGAGGATTACGACACCTAGTTATCTCTGCATACGTAGACGTTTCAAGATTGGCTTTCCTGGTTGAAAAATTGTGTGACGTGCTCAATTCTACTCCTAATGTATATTCTTTAAACACACGTTTTGTTGTTTTCATCTGAAGACCTCTTCTACCTCAGTTTAGACGGACTGACACGTAATTGTGGAAGTGCGCTTATTGATCATCGAAGGGTTCTTCCTATATACACCTAGTTATGAAGATTGTTTCAACATACATGTTCGTTTCTCGACCCAAAGTCACGTCTGATCATTACCCTCTTTCTTCTATTTATAAGTGTTAAGCTAATGTCGATTAGATCATGCGATGATTCACATATTCACGATGAGTTTCGAAAATAACAATTTACGATAAATTCATCATACGCTCAATTGATGTTGAAGGTGAATTTGACTAGGTCATCTTCATATCAGAGACTGATTGGGAAACATACAAATCACCAGCAGCCAATATAAGGACAAGTAGAATAATTTGTTTCACCCTGGAAACAGATCGAAGCACAGGTGGAGCGGGCAAATAAAATCTATGATCCCCCTTTCTCTGCTCTAAAATACATGGTCCCCTGGCTAACATATGATGAGCATGCTGGTCAGCACAGTCGAGTGCCTGACAAAAACAATTCACAAACGAGGTGCAGGAAGTACCAATGCAACTATCGCGCATTCAGCCCGAATTGATTGTTGTTTGCAATAGCAAAGTTGTGGTGTTAGTTATCAGCATGTTGTATGAATATCGATATCGGGCTGTTTGAATTGGTATGACTGAATTAAAAACACTGTCTCCCAAATTGTCATCGTGTGGATCCTGACTTTGTCAGTTGATCATCATGTACAGTGCATTCATTTATCTTTCATCATACGACGCAATCCTATGGATATAACGCGTGTTTTCTTACTGAACTTTCCTATTTTTCTGAAGGGTTCTAGCATATGTTCTACATGCTATTTGTCTATTTTCTGACAGACGCCTCACTTTGATAGGATGTTCCAGGTTCCAATGGGTTTGAGTTGATCGTGCTAGCACTCTAATGTCCAGGTTGGACCTTCACATAAATAGAGACGTTCGACGTTTTTACATTTTCGTTATCATTCTCGATACACAACCGAACAGAACATTGAAAATATAGTGTGGAAATACGTCCCTTCGTTACCTTTGAATCACACAAATATCTACATTTGACAGCCGACTAGTTTGAAATAAACACAAATGCCCATGCCACAAATTATGACTAGAGAAATGTCAGCCGAACGGATACGGGAGTCGTCCTGTCACGCGATTGACTGTCGATTGGATTCAATAATCTTACTAACACTCCCTGATGAATGAGAACAAGGACGAAACCAGTCGTGAAATTTCGGTTTGAGAGTGAGCATCGGAAAGCAATATAAACAGCAATCCATGCACTTGCGGTCGTATCCAGTGTCAACTAGCAGTCCGAGGTGGAGAGTGTTCATCCTCATTTCGGTTGCCCTAATTAGCCTTATCCATCAAGCTAGTGCTGGTGTTCTGTTTGTTGGAACGAACAATCATTCGTATCAAACCTTCAGGTTTGATACGTAAGTAATGTGAATCTTGCTTAGTTTGTTCTCCATGTACACGACGTGGATGGTCAACGCAGATCTGACATTTGGCAGTTAATGATATATTCATCTCACTACCAGAAATGCAGATGGTTTGATTCAACGAAGCGTCCATCACAAGAGCACCTGGACAGGTCAGTACCTGCACTTCGAAAGCTTTGTTCCCCGATCCTATAAACAAAGTTTGGTACATTTCGCGAAAATTCCCATTGAATCAAAAAACAGTAGACGTGAAGAACAATTGTTTTCGATAATTCATCATCAGATCAATACAATTACATAGATTCAGCAAAAACAAAAACT
>LUCH01002969.1:4902-22306 GCA_013368495.1 Paragonimus heterotremus
CAGTAACCACGTGGTCAAATCTTACTGCAATTACCACTTTCATTGTGAGTGCCAGATAGTCAGAACGGGATGATAGTTGTGCAGTTGAGTGACCGGGCTCAACGTGAAATAAATTAGGCTGTAGCGACTGGGGCTGCGCAACTAGTGTAAAACTAGTAGCCAGTCTCCACACTCGCACACAACTTGTTGAAATCTGCTCATAAACTTATCTTGACTATTGATATCAACGTCATTCACTTATTCAACAATCGACGAGGAACTCAGTCCGGTGTGGCTATTGTCATTCACATGTCGCAACCACTTTTCTACCAACAGAACTACACGTTCGTTACTCTGAAACTGTCGTGATGGACAAACTTTTGATACTTTGGTTCGTGTGGGAGTTGTGTTTGTGTGGGTCTGAGTTAATTTCACCAACTTTCTTTGAGTCTGCCAAACAAATTTCACCGCTGCGTTACGCGTCTGATTTGATGCATCACAGTTAGCAAGGCAATAAATCAGTCAGTCTTCTGTTTCTGATATCTGTTTTCTAATTCGTTTTGGGAAACAGCTGTTTTGTATTATTGAAAATGAGCATTTGAAATTATAGATAACTGATATAGCAATAGATCATACAATGACACAGCAACTGAGCAACATTATAAATGATGCCAATGATTAGTGTGGTCTGCGCATTCTGCTGCACGCCCTCCTGCGCGCATATCGCCTTAATGATATACAGTTTGTGGTGAATTTCAGCTACTTCAGGACGTGTTGTTTTCTTTGGTTACACGCTGGTTACATACATATGATGACCATCCAACTACAATCGCAAGAATCCTGGCCTGTTGTGCTTTTGTTGTGACCAACGAAGTTCAACGTTTACCCATCTTCCGAACTGTGTACTGCTTTTAGCGCTTTTTGTCCAGAAATGACTCCCAGTTGCCAGTTCAATGTTCACGTCTATTCGAGTGACACTTCATCGGTTGAAAGTAATCAGTTCGACTGTGATTCCCGTTTCGGTTCTCTTTCTCGATGATAACAATATTGACTTCAGCTGTATGTAAGATAATGGAATTTATCGAGAACTATATTAAATCACAAAAAGTTATCACTTCAAAAATGTAATAAATCTGATGATTCGAGCTCATTTGAAAGCAAGGCCTGAAAAATCCTGCATCGTTACTTCCAGCTCAAATTATCTAAATATACACAGGTGTTGTGTCAGTAGATGTTTTGTGGGCCAGAACAGAAAGCTTGGACACACCTGAAATTACCTATTTGCATTCAGAATGAGAGGGCTACTTCATCGTGAATGCACTGATCCAGTTGAGATCATCACGAGCTGCGCTCAGTGGACTACTCACTGAGAACTGTTTGGATAGCTGTTGCTTAGTTGAGTTCACCATTGTGGTTGACCTGTACCCCATGAAGTTTCGGAAAGATGTTTTGCATCAGCGTAGCACGAGGAATCACATCTGTCCTCTTCCACGTCTAATGGCACTGCATTTTGCAAACTTTCTGTAACTGAGATATCCGAAATGCAAACAGCTGCCACCCTTCCAACATATATCTTGAACTTGAGTTTATCATCGGACGACAGTCACATGTTAATCCCTCCATTTGACAGAGTGCTGTTTGTGTCATGTGCTACAATATGATTGCTTCTGAAACGAATGCCTATTTTGTTGATTTGCAACTCCAAATTTATCCATACACATACCGCTTAATTCTGCATTCGAGATTTTGTTTGTCCTGATTGACAACTCCCACGAAAATTCGGAAATCACATGGTTCCTATAAATAATAACTCGAATTCTAACCGTATATGAAGAGACTTTCAACGACGTTGAGCAAAAACGTTCAAGCGTAGTTGCATCATAAGAAACATTTCGCAAGGATGATAGAGAAAGTGAATGAAGACCAGTCTGTTAACATCACAGTGCATACCTTCTCCAGACCGGTGTTCCCACTTAGGTCAATCACGCCATCTCCCAGAACAATGTAATAATCACGGCTTCCGGCCGTGCCTAAGGCCTCTATGTTTCGTCCAAGCTGATCAGAGCCATATTCTACACGAACGGAAATCACGCGTTTTGCTGAGAGACGTTTCATCAACCTATCCACTGTCTGGTAGAAGGTGGAACTCCGGAGCGTTAACCGCTCGTGGTACTTTATTCCATGTAGCTGCATAACTTGCACTCTCTCAGGTGGTTCTAGTTCAAATGTAACAATACAAACTGAAAGTGATGCTTTGCAATCGTCTAAAAATGGTGAGGACATTAGAAAATGTTTTGCACTGGTTGTTCCTGTATCTCGGTGTAACATTTTGATCATGGCTGCTGCAGTCTGAACAAGTTCTGAGTATACATCTTTGTTAAGTTGACCAGTTTGCCTATAACGATTGCGCCGTCTGTTGTTCACAAACAAACTGATTGTGGATTCATTTAGCGAACTACTGGGGTTTCATACTAGCTTTTGTTACAGTTACTGGCCGTCCATTACCAACTTGGTCAATTCTGCAATGAGAAATGTATACTACCACACGATCCAATTATCTTCAGTGAACTTAGCAACATACCAATCAGTGATCAAACTTCTATCCTGCTGTTCCTTCTATTTTACAACCTGTTTGGAGTAAATGACAGTTACTTGAATATTATATTTTGGCCACTAACATGAATAGTATAAATATGGTGCTAGGTGAGTCCGATTTCGTAATGAGCTGAATTAAACATAGAGCATGAAACCTGATTAAATCTCTCCTTCGTGAAAACTCGACCGGAAAAATCTTCAAAAAATTTGAAGTTGTGCTTAGATTGACGTAGAACAGATTAATAACTTCTTCACTTGCAAATTATTCATTTTTTGAAGAGTATAATGATACATTTTGTTAAATACTTTAACCTAAGCTGAATAAATTTCGAAGTAAAATATGTGATATAATTTAAACTGATTCACTTAATCAGTTTCAAATTTTGCTGCCGAAAATCACGTAGGCAGTTTGTCGTTTCACAACGAAGTCTGAATTTTACTAAATTAAATAACTTATGGTATTCAAAAGGCTGGAACGTGGAAAACAGTGCAATGCTTTCCCAGCAGTAGATAATGATCTCGCTTGATTTCAAGCACAGGAATGGGGTATTTTTGCAAGTGGTCCAAGCTTGACTAGTGAAATTGGCTACAGTACGATTCATGGAATCATGTCAGTGCAAAGCCTGACAGACCGGTCTTCGAATGATTCACAATGGGAGCTAGATATGTGCAAGATTGCGAGTGTAAGTGAGCATCAGCTTGAGTCAAACTGCGTTGTACAATGTAGTAGTCCGGTGTCAAGTAGTAAATTGAATTGTGAACCTCTATACTAGCGTATAGTTTTTATACGATAAAGAATCAAGCCGGCACATTCTCGGTTCTAACTCGATTCACAGTTGAGAACAGTTTCCCCAGTAAACATAAGATAAATTACTTTAAAAATCGACAACCACGTGACAGATCACACTGTATCACACTGCGATGCTTCGATTACACCTCATTTTGTACGGATCTTTTAAAACGTTCTCATAAAAAACATTTTATCGCACTTCTTTTGAATCATAAGTGATTTCTACACCAACAAAGGTTCACGAATTATCACCAAAATAACTCGACTAAACTAAATATTTACAAAAAGTATTATTAGCTCAGGTGAGTAGCCCAAAAATCTGACTTTTGAATTTTTTAGCGCCAGTAACCAAATGACCAACTCGTTTCACGAAGTGTTCATTAATGAGCCATCTGCATACGGATCACCCAAACCAATTCATGGATTATCAACTCCGACAATGTTTTCTCTAGAAATAGATTTTGAGAGCATTTTAGTCATTGGCACAGACTTTTCGTTGAAGTATATTTTAATTTTAAAGTCGAGGAAGTGGCTACACACTATGCCCAGACTGAACCGCAAATTGTAAGCAATAAGTTCCAGTGTTCTCAAGGACGGAAGACTGACTGTATCCACCACCGTTTGCAGAAGATGAACTATATGGAATTCTTAGCTTTGAACCTTGCATTGGTTACTGAAGTGTTTGTTTTATTTGTCATGATATTATGAATCAATAATTCGTCAAAAATCTTAGACATCCAAATAATCCATTGTGTTGACGTTTACAGTAAGTTTCAGTGGATGTCTCTGAGTCACCGTTGTATACAGAATCGATCTCCCTCAAGTGCTAGCTAACCAGTCAATTTTAGAACATGCAGTATAAATCAATTTTTCTTTCAATATTTTGCGAGTCCAATGATTTAATGAGTTAATCTTGATTACATTTAAATGGTTATCTCTGTGTTGTAACTTCAAACAACACGGTTCTGTGGTTACATAAGAGGACAAAATTAAAACTAGCGACGGCACACGAAGCACGTCACCAGCACGGTAACAGTTATCACGTACTGAGAGAAATCTGGAGTCCAGCCTGATTCCGATGCGTGAAGTCCAATTTCATAATAGTTGCATTGTAGACCGAATAGTGATATTTGTGAGGTCTAACAAATTTCAACCCGGTTGTTAAGAAACTCGTTACATCAGTCATCAATTCTACAGTTTGATGTTGTTCATTCTGTGTTCTCACGTAAACTGAAAATGCGAATGTCATCGGGTGTAGAATCATGTTTATCATGTCGGATAGTGTTTGGTTGAAGTATGTTAAATTTTTACGTCGATATAGTGGAATCAAACATGAACAGTTATCAATAACTCAGTGCATCTTGTTGCACACACGAAATTGTTCAGTCATATTTTGCTGAACGATATTTATATGAAGATGTTCATTCCGTCATTCCCTATTAAAGTTATGTTACAGATGAAATTTTACTGGAAAATCGGTATAAAGGAATATTATCAATACTGCAGTTAAGACTCTTTTTTCGACGGATTCACCATATTACACTCTACATAAAATTGCGGCTAACATACAGTTAGGATACTAGCTGTTAAGATGGCATGACATAGTTATATCTGATTTGAAAGCTGCATGTTAAATGTGGATTATGTGTATATGAAAACGCGTTATAGAAACAGCAGTTTCGATACACACGAGAACGTGATCTGAGTGCTTGTGCACCTTAAGTATTTGGGAGACTAAACAAGTGATGAAGTGAAGCATAGATCTCATTTGAGTACACTATACGGAAGTCAATCAATAAGCCACATTCCTTCCACTAGGTTCTGTGTGCTAGACTCATGGACATGATTGTGCAGAACAAAAGCTATCACACGTACACACATGAGACAGACACTCGCACTGACTGATGGTGTGGTGAATACACATTCCTGATAGCCACTATTGATTAGACTGTACACAATTTTGTACGGAGTCACTGTACTAGATATTGTTAGTATAAGACAACAACCCGACTAATGCAACCCTTTTGATTAGAAACTCGGTTGAAGCAAACATGGAATTCTTTTGAATTCGGTCACGGAAATTTTTTTCTAGCTAACCGGATGTGCTATGGCTAACTGAGTGCAATTACAAAATAAAGTTCGTTGATTAGTATCATTTGCTTGTTTTCTCATTGCTACTGTGCAGAACTGTTCATTATTTAATACTAGCAGACTGAAGAGAATAGTGAAAACAATTTGTTGAACTATAGGATTTGAAGAAAACCTGAGCTGACGTACACGGCTGACTAAGAAGCAACCAATGCTACCTTATCCAAAACTTGAGCGCTTTCAACCATCAGGGAAGTTCTGCAAAGCGGAATTCTGTGTGAATTCACAACGATGCTAATTCAAGTTTACCGGGCTTGAATGGTTTACTAGGTGTCTTGTTAAATAACACTAACGAGAAGATAGCTAGGGTGTGATAACAGTTAGTGAGCAATTAAAATATGGGAAGTAGACTGAACCGAAACGAACAATGCGGAGGAGAAAAACTGAGTTTGTCTATTTTGATAAATTATCTACTTTGTAGGACTGTATGTTTTCACAGGCGTACATAACATTGAAACGTATTTCGGGTAACGTTGTAACGCGTTTATGAACAGTTTCATCTAGCTTATACCACAGTTTTTGATACAGATCGGAGGAACTATTTAATTTTCTACTAACCAATCAACTACCGTTGGAACAACGGAATGGGATATGCTTGCTCAATAATGGTTTTAACCCTCAAACATTAGTCAACGTTGCCTTGATCCTACACACCATGCTTCCTGTTAACGGAACTCAGGATGCGACTTACAAAATATATCAACAGTTGAATACATAAGTGCATTAATAATATATTCCACAGCCTGTCCTAACCGTAACACTTCAAACGAGATTATCCTAAAAGGATGATATGAGATACAGAAAGGATAAGAGAGCAGAGTAACCACGCGTTGTGTAAGATGTCTTGCACCATTGATAGCAGAGGTACCGACACCAGACACAGTCCGATCAATCAAAACTATTGCTGAGAAAGAATGTGCGTGAATCATTTGACAGAAGCCACCAAACATAGAAGATTGAGCGGACTGAAGTATACTGCGTTCACCCTAAAACGGAGTCCTGTTCAGGCCTAAAACTATTTATTCGTTCCGTTACCCGTGTCGTCTGATTATCCTCTTTCAGAACTTTCTCTTTTTAAAACCATCGTAACTGCTATACGACAAAGATTTCATCTCCTCTGCTTCTCAACACGTTTTTCACCAAGTATCCTTAACTGGTAGTCCATTAGATAAACTGTGAATATCTATCGACCTTTTTTATTCTCGTCTCAGAATGTATCGTAACTGAAACATCAAACTTACAAACAGTTGGCCAAAAGAATTGTAATGGGTGGACGCTTTCGACATGTAAAACTTAGGACCATCATTACGGCTTGGCAGTGAAAATTACAACTAAGTCAAAATTATATCGACAAACGTAACCAAGGCAGAAGACTGAATTCTACTGAAAGAATTTCGTTGAGTTCTCGATAAACAACACAAGATTATTTCAGCAGGTAAACGTCTCCGTCACAAAACAACGTGACAATATTTTTTTACTTCTCTCTGATTCTGTTTGACACCCTGGTGATTTTTGTGAAGCAATACACCATTTGGTTCCCATACTATCAATCGGTCATGGTGCAGTTCAGATGACTCTGGCACACCTAACTTATTCTTCATAACCATCTAAACCATACTGGATGAGTAAAACGATGAAAGTTGTCTGTACATATAATGAGCTTTGACTCTTAAAATCGTTGTTTAATCGCAGCAGTTCCAATGTTACCTTCAAAATAAAAACATTCTTTTCCACACGTTTCTCCTTGTCTTTTTATCTTCCAGTGTATCGTTGAATAAATATAATCGGGAATTGCAAAAACACATGACACTTTGTGAATGATGAAATAGAAGAACTGAATGTATATGCGTGTGATAAACACTACCAATGAAATGTTGATCACCTCACTTCTCCCATTACTTGATGAGAACGAAAACCACAGTTATTTGAAAAATTTCACGTGTTTCAACTACATCATTGAGGACAAAGGGTGGTGTGAAACTCAATATTTGTAACATTTGCTAACGTATGAGGTTTTGGGTGAATAACAAATGTGTTTATATGGTAGCTTACCGGTTACGAAAAGAGTTTATTCATGCAAGCTAGGATGACTGGATCCAGGGATTGTTAATATACCGAGTTATGTTGATGTGTTCAACTTGTCGGTTACACATAACCAAATTCGGACAGACAATCCCTCTTTGCATGCACCAAGTATAAAGCGACACTGATATTAATCGACTCGAAGAATCTAGTGTGAGGGAAATTAGCCTGACTAAGAATTGTAACACACACGTTGATGGCGCATATGCTATTTGATACCTCGGAAAATTATGTGCTAAACCACGCCAGACGGCTATACTATACCAGAGTGCATTGAACCAAAAATTACTGGAACTGCCAATCTTCACATAAGCTTTCAGTTTGATAAATTTTTAACTGTTCAGATTGCGCTGATCATCCGTCTCTACGCTGATGCTGTCAGACTGGTTTCAATGAAGTCCCGTTTATATCGAAAAACAGTAGTCGGCCGAAGTGTAATAAACATTCTACGGACACGGGTGCCTAGAAAGCAGAACAGACGTCTTCAATTCACCAATCGGATTTTGGATTTAATTTTGTGCGCTAATTACATGAGGATGGATAACAGATGAACTTCTGAATAATATAGATGGTCATTAAGATTCAGTCAGCCATCATTACGTTACATACTGAATATGATATGCGTTCATGGAAATAGTGTTCATCCGCACCGCGCTCTCGCTAGCATACTGACGACATGTGTTTATGATAAATCTACTGCTGATAAAAGTGAAACGTAAGTCTACCAAACAGGAAGCCTGGACCGTCCAACGCCGACCATTTTCAGGATATACCTTATCACCAGTATGTGAACTTTAATTCAATATTTTCTACCACGTTTCAAAGTTTGTACAAATTATCGGCTAATTCGCATTTTCCTCTGCCAGGTTCATCACTACCTTTGACAAAGGATCAAAGAGACAATGAGCCTACTCGCCGTGGATTGTATAACTGATAGTCTATTGTTTATAAGGCATAAATGTGCATATTGCGGTTACCAACGGCACCGGTGAGAAGTTGGTGACTTCCTACGGGCCAACACCTCATAGCTACTGACAACACTCGAACTCCACGGATTGTAAATCCCTTGATTTTCTTGCCATCTTCCTTCACTGAACAAACAATCCACAATGTGAACACATTAGGACTTCGGGATACACTCGGATCCGGTGTACTCAGTGCGTTGACTCACCACTCTTTTCTACACAAGTGCCTGAAAGTATAGAACGAAACAGTGTGAAGTCGCCTAATATCATGTACGATTGGATTAACTCAGACCCTCATAATTGATAGGTACAATTCATTGACACAAAAGCGCTACCGAGAATCTTAATATAGAATGTATATTGCTTTACTTGTGTAAAAGATTAAACTTATTAACGAAAAAATCAGTTGCATGGACGAATTCCTATGTCTGCGTGATGAGCAATAAGAAGAACAAATCGACAGCGATTTGCAATACAATAATGAACTGGTCAACATAAAACACTGCAGAAAAATTACATACTATAGCGCAGATTACTGCGTTCGTTTTTGTGCAATAAACAGTTGATTAGCCTACATAGGATAAAAATTTCTCAACTCGTAACTAAATGTATTGAACGAAGTTCCGCCATGTTAAAGTGTTTTTGTGACAGCCATCAAAATGGTTTCATAAATACACTAGCATTCTTCAAGTCAGCGTAACGTGAGTCCAGCTACTCGGTTCGTGGACGACTGCATGTAATCTGGTCACTTAAAAGCTTATCAGTTTTCCGGTATGCCTTTCGAACTACAAATTGTGTTTAGTGCATGCCCATACTGTTCAAATGGCTTCATGTACAAGAACAACAAATTATCCGTGTACAAAATTGAGTTAGAGTTTGTTTCCAAATAAATATATTCCAGTCTGAAGTAATTACCATTTACGAAACTGACGAAATGCAGTTGGATACACCACTAATTTAACATAATTTCTTATTTTTTTCATCCAGCACAAGATGTTTGTGTAATGTTTTGTTTCCTTCATCACTTATTAATCGTGAACGTTCATAATGCATACAGGTAAGTTGCGTTACAATGTAATCCTCCCTAACTATCCACCGAATCTGTAGCCAGGGTAAAATTGTATATTTATTTTCATATATGAACAATAACAACTGAATACTTCTATAAGTACAAAGTTATAAACTTTTACGTGACGATATTCTATCAAGTCGACACCGATTGTTTGGAGAAAAATCAGTCGCATGGGTATCACAGAAACCCGATGCTGAAATCATAGCGAAACAGCCAGTGATGAATGATACCTATTCCGATAATCTCTTACGTCAGTCTTCAAGAGCGACTGGAATAACAGAAATATCAGTAAACCAAAAGGCATACAGGGAATTGATGATACAGCTTCCGAAACATATTTCAAACAGATTTGTTTTTCTCAGCCAACCTGTAGGATTTACAGCAAAACTAATTAGCCATTTTAACTTACTATACAATCAACTAATATCATGTAATGAATGATTAATTCTATTGAAAGTACAAAACCGGCCTGATTCAAATGACTGATCGCAAACCTGACAGCTATGACTGATCTTACATGAAAATATGTCAAAGAGGTGCATGTTTTATCTCTCCCAAGTTGGTAAATGCATTGCGTGTTATGTTCTCATTAACATTCTAACTAGTGAACTGTTGGGAAACACATTAGTGTCCGAGTCAACACCAACTATGAGACAAATTTACTGAACTCCACTGTAATGCACCAGTTACCGGAACTTAAGGTAAGTACATATAAACGGGATGCATTTATAAACTGTTATAAGAATTCACAGCTGCTATGTCTGAGAAGTCAACGATAATATTGACATTAGAAAGAGAACAAGCCGAAGACAAATTAGAAAAAATCGGATACGTCACAAGCATACATCCGAATACTACATTTGAACAGCTAACTGTCACCAGCAGTGAACTATGAGGGACAGCTTTACATTGTGGGAATTTTCCAGTGATCAAGTCATCCGAAATGTGCATTACCTACGTGACAGTATTTGTTAAATGGTGACGATGTTGCGAGTTAACATGTTTCGTATTGATCATATTTGAAGATCAAAAGATTGTTAGCTGCATGTTAAGCGATCAACTTGATGTTGTGGATTCGGTCGAATTCCTTCGAGTTAGTGAACTCTGCTAGTGGCAGATACATACAAATGTGAATGTTGGGTATTTTTGATGATCTCTTAGACAAAGTGTTATCTCTAATATGACTGTGAATCACGTAAACTGGAATCCAATTCAATAAGTACTTTCGGATATGACGAAAATCTGAGTCGGACAATCCGTTGGCCGTTGAATATTTTTGATAATCTGATAACCTCTCACGGGAAACTGGTGAGAAGCTGTAATAGATAAGTCAGAGGATAGTTGGCAAACTTGATTGTTAAAGCAAAGGTTGATTGTCCCTAGGTGCTTTCTACCTTCAATTCAACTGTCCTTAACGCTTCACAATTTAGTGTATTCGGTGCGTAATCGCACCATGGATTTGTTGGCGTCGTGCTTCTTGCACAAGTAAGATTAACAGTCCTTGTTCTCAAAGCTACTTCCGTGAGACTTCACGGAAGCGCCACAAACAGCGCTGAACGCAATTTTGTGTTAATTAGTTCAGAATTCGCTTTGCAGCCTCGAAATGCAAAATGCTTCAGCAAGATTGCCGTAATTACGTAGATTTAATGTTACATAATGAAGTCATGGAGGTTGTTGACCGGTTTGTATAACTGAGAAGCTGCATCAGCGGCGGCGGCGGCGGCGGAGGTATAGAGAATGAAATAGGGGCGCATATTTCCAAGGCTAGGGTCGTGTTCGTTAATCTGAGACACCTATGGCGACAAAGAGATATTTCCCTGAGACTTAAGGGTCGCGAATATTAGACAACAATGAGGGCTGTGTTACTTTACGGCAGCAAAACCTGGCTGCTCAGAGTAGAAGACGTGAACCGTCTTCAGGTAGTTGACCACTGATGTTCGCAATCAATCGATCTTATCAGGTGGCACCAGCGAGTAAGCAACGAGGAGGTTAGGAAGCGAGTGTTTGGCACTGATTGTCAAACGAGTTCTTTTGTTCAATCACTAAAGTTGCACAGACTTTGATGATTAGGTCATGTACTAAGGATGCCAGCTGGTCGTTTGCCAAACCGAGCACTGTTTGCCGACGCTACGACCGACTGGCGTAAGGTGCGAGGTGGACAGGCGATGACCTGGCGCAGACAAATGAAATCGTTCACGAAGGGGTTGGTCACTGTAGATCGAGTTCGTCTCCAAAGCGGGACCCTCGCGGCCCACTGATTTGGTGACTTGAGACGTTAGGCGAGATGACGGCTAACCGAGCTCAGTTGCGTGAATGTTGTCGTTGTTTGTCTGAGTGGTCTGTGAAGTGAGTGCACTTAATGACGCGGGGCAGTGAAAGCCGTGAGGAAGCCGTCTTGCTGATGACGCCTTATTTTCACTTACAGCTTGGTTGTTTGTTTGCAAGGTGTAGGCGCTTTGATGTTGTATGTTTGAATATAGACGTAGCTATTTTTAATGTTTAGGTCCAATCCAATCACCCTTTTTCTTCTCTCTTCCTAAACAGAGTATACTTCTTCTCCGTGGTTGTGTGACAGTTAAGCGTAAGTGCGATCCATTGATGTATTGCTGTCTATGATGATGATGATGATGATAAGACGTCACTAGTGCCACGGTTCTGATAGGTGAAAACGCGGCTAGTGATCATGGCACATCTGTGCCCATTAAACTATTTGGTACACACAAATATGATAATGAGTTTTGGAAGACAAATAGTCTGAAGTTGGTTCCGAAAGATGCTTGTTCCTTGTTCCAAAAGCACAAAAAAGTCATATCATCTTTTTGGATTACTGGAATTTTGTGGTAATCTATGTTTCAAGTGATATTCAATTACTACAAATGGAATATACGTACAAAAATGCTAGCACCATTGGAGAGTTTTAAGTTGTTTTAATTTAAACAATTTTTTAATAATAGGATTCATAACAAATATGAATGAGAAAACAATTCCAGTGTACCGGTATCCAATGTGCACTGTTTTATGATCGGCACGTAACGGACTATTACGATGTGAACTGCTATGCTAGTGAGCGTCAGTGCCACACTCAATTGTGTTTGAATATTTCAAGTGTTCGCTAAATCTATGTAGCACTTTGCTGTTTTCACCTATTTATTTGCTTTTAAAAGTTACAAATTACCTCCCACAGAAATTAAAAATGTTGGCTGCAGATCTTAAATGTTTTTATGAAAACGACATCTGTTCTTCCAACATTTCCCATTTCACTTTTCCAGGGTAAACAATACATTCAGAACAGTGTTGTGGGAGTATCCCGTACACGGAGACAATGGTTTACTTCCATACCTGAACACTAGTCTACGATGCACAAGAACAACAAGAGTGTTATTTCATGTTGATTGTATTGTGTGGTTAAGCCACTAGGGAACTCACAAACAGCTTGGGTGACACGAATTAATTTAGCCATTATGGTTCCTTGTTGACTTATTAATACACTTGGGTGGCAAGTTGTCTGTGATGAAAAAAAACAGTTATGAACAGTCTTATTGTTGTGTATTCTGTATTCAAACTTTATCAGGTTAGCTTGTTGACCTGTAACCACATCATCAGTTAAATTAATTTCTTCTATTTGGCAAAGCGGTGCCTTAACGAATTAGTTGAAACAGGTTGAAGTGAGCTATTTCATGGCGAAATAAGTTATAAATAGTGGATAAAATGATTTGCTTCTTCACCGACAAAATTTAACAGCAAACTATCGAAAACGCAAATTCAGATTAGTTCACCTTCATTGTTAATTACCAACTACGGCGCGCATATTCGCACCCAAGTGGTGTTTTATTGTCATATGTGTACAAAATAACCCCATACTCCTTCATATCGACGCACACGTGCACCAAGCAGCAAGCGGTATGCAGTAGCACAAACAACCTTACAGTCTTCATACTTTCATAGTACTCATCATAGCACAAGGTATACACTCTAATGTTAATCAAGAGAATGCTGATACGCACTAAATTTTGACTCACATAACCCGATATCGAATGTATGATAGCATTTTACGATTGTATCGTTCAAAGCCAATTTGAGAGTTGAGAAACCTTCCTGTTTATTCAACAAAATTCAACAGGAACTCGCGAACGTGCATTTCATATTTCAGATGAGAATTTCAAAATTCTCCAGTGCACCTTTCATAAGTCAACTGCTTCAGGTTGTTGGCGCTTACTACCTGCTGTTGCGCAATCCTCGGAACATCAGTATGTGACATTCCTGGTAAAGGAACCCATATCAACGGCGGTACTCTGTCGGCATGGCCACCGCACTGAAGCCCATATATGTTCTCATGCCCTCGAACATGGATTACATATGCGTTACAAAGTGTAGCAGTATTTAACCCGATTCATGTGGTGAATAACTGGTTACGTCAATACGTGAATATCTGCGAAAGTTTAGGACGAGCGTTTTTTCTCTCAAAATTCATGGCAGAATTTCCAGACTAGTGAGTGAATTCTAGGATGACAAGTCCTGATTGACTTCCGTGCAACTAGTCATTCTAGGGTTACGATGCGGTGCCTTCTAGTTTGTGCACTGAATTGAATACGAGGGTGTTTGGTTCTCCATTACACCTTATGTGCATTGTTCGTTGCTGGGTTGTTGTTTGGAAAGCACTATAATCAGCCGTTTGTGGAAAGCTGTCGACCTGGTCCTAGAGACTGTCCGTTCATAACATTGCCCCCAAAGGCAAAGTAATGACCGGTACTCAAGCTGTTGCAGTTAATGAATTCATAGATTCTGTGGTGAAATTATTATTCGATATATATATATATAACGCAAGCTGTGTTTTTTTCGTCCGACACTGCTACGCATGGGGCACAGAAAATGGTTGATGCCTGTGAAATTGTCAACGTTATAACTCTCACACATTGGCGCTACCGTTCAGTATGAGGTTCAGTTACGTAATAATTCTACGTAAAAACGTCAGTAGTGACAGTTGTCTACGTTAAATATTCTTGTATACTGGCTCGGTGAAATAAAAACAATCAGTTTTTATTTTCCATTATAATTGTTTGAGGTAACTTTTTGATTTTGAGTAACAACATTATTTCATGATAACTTTTTGAATTCGGAGTTTTATCAGCTAACGGACGCCCATAACACATAACAAAGACTCGTGTACAAACTGATTTGCTCACCAGATGGGCTTGTCCAACCGTGAACGGGTGAGCTATGTGGTACATTTCTATCTTTCGCCGATGCTATTCATGAAATGCGTGAAGGATTGGGAAGAATTGAACGATGTAGTATAGTTCGTTTGCATCAGCAAAATTAATGGTCCTCTACATAAATGTTTCCTACTGGAACACGTAACTGTTCGTTTCCCGATGCGTTAGAACACACTGGTCTGTGTAGCTCTCAAAATAACGGCCATAGTTATACAGGTCTTCGCAATCATTTGAAAACCGGCATGCCGTATCCAACTTTCTTTTGTTTAAAGTTCATGTAAATGAGGATTCCGCTTGGCTATGCGACGGATTCTACTGATTTCCGATGACCTGCTGAGAAAATCAATCTTTCCGTTGGAGACAGAATCGGTTTAGAATGTCGACTAGTTTCAGTATAATAAACCAGAATAATTTCGGTCTGTTTCCCTGGGGATATTTTAGAATGTCATAAATGGCCTCATGTTTCCTCAAGAAAATTTACCCAGTAAAAGTTCAATTTTTTGTGTGCGTTTAAAGTTAAATAAACAGATGTAACAATTTGTACCTTACATACAAATGATATTAATACACTTTAACAACGGTTATCTTGGTGTTGTCAAATGGCCACTTGTTAGACATCATGAATTGTTTGCTTATACATTTGTGAGTGAATCATTCATGAAATAGAAATGTACTCCTCGGGAAATTTCAAACCAGATCTTAGTGTGCTTGCTTGAACAAGTTTTCAAACACATGGCTAGACCTATTCAAACCATTATGAAATTTCTCATTTAATTTTCGAGCTAAGTGAAGGGTATTACAACTTGCTACAAAATCGATAAAGCCAATTTGGATGAGTTTAATGAGGCCAAATATTGGGTGGTCGGTATTGCAAAACGATCTACTGATTTCTCACAGTGTAAATTACAAAGTTATCCAATTATGAGGATGTGCTGAGTGGAATGATAAATACATTCGTTCTCTGTTGGTCACTGGAAAGAATAATATCAATGTTTTATACATTCATTCTGAGTTAACAGAAAGAATACGTTTTGTATGGTCAGATTGCCTGAGCACTACTTACACGCAGAGGTTGTTGAGACTTCGAATACGGAATTACGTTCATGCTTGATATGAGTTGAATGGCACAGAAATGAACATAGCTGACAAACTAAGTTATAGCGGTAGTTTAAATCTCAGCAATGCGAAGATACGTGCTGTTGCAGAGGCAGGGTACAAAATCCACGAGAGTGTGAGGGCTGCAGTCAGTTTGGCGAATCTTTAAATTCTGTAGATGAGTGAATTATCAGACAAATGAACATTTGTTATTTGTTGCTCTAACCTATATGCCAGAGACAGATGTTATGCGCACTATTACATCAACCAACCAGCTAATTTACTCTAAGTTTTTACCCCAACGACTTGTTAGATACAACAAACTTCCGCTGGTACCAACTGTTTTCATCGCATTCTAAGAATGTGTCGTACATTCTGTATAATTCCTTTAGGAGCATTGTCAGTACTGCCATATTACGTTGCTTGAAGCTGGACTAGATATTGTCCACTTTCCTCGAGTCTGTTCATATGAAAATGGAACTTCAGTTATAAGCCGAACGTATTAACACGTGACTTTATTCGCCATTATTCCGAAACGTTTTTAACAATTTCCTGTTTGTTATATTCAAAAGAGATTTTGATCAACTGCATTACTAAACGGACGTCATCACCAATTTCTTATATTTGTGTATGTTTTCCAGTCTTCACTTTGTAGTTTATGGATTATTTTTCACGTATTTGGTTGGTTGGAGGCGTTTTACACTATATAGCACAATATCGATTGGAAATCTTCTTTCAGTTTATATATTTTGTTTGAAGAAATTCCGATTTAGACTTGCTTTGCCTCTAGTCACTTCAAGTGCTTAGCTGTGATACCAACTGTTGATTATCCACAGGCCATATGAAAATGGAAATTTTTTTAAATTACCGTAATGCATCCTGAAACGCCCAGAAAACCTACATCCAATTGTTGTCTGTCGGGACAGTGATGTTATACACTAAAAATCTACCTTTCTTTGTCGTATGATTAACGAAAGGAACTAGCGGCAAGTGCCGATAACTGATAGAACATCCAATGTTGTTTTCTGACTTGACGATACTCTTCTGAGTTGTTCTGTAGATAGACCATTCCAGTTCGATAATCCTCTGAGATGTACTACATTTGTTGCTTTGTAAATAGCAGGCAGTGTACAAAAGTTCCCTATACGACCATTTCTGTTTCTAGTGGGCCTTTGGCACTTTTTGAAATCTTCTGCGGATAACATTCTGACCTTATCGAGCCGTATGGTTGGTAGTTGTTATATTGCATAAACCGGTGAAAGGTTAAGCTTTTGTCTACGCTTCACTCGGCGAATACAACACTGATGGATCTACTGCCTTGCAATAATATTAAGAATTATTCATCTCCTGATAATCGAGGGACCTTACTATACGTAACCTCAAATGGCGGTCTTCTATACTCACTTTCAAAGACGTTTTGCTTATCAGTGGTATACCGGTCGTGCAAGTTTGAGTTATGTCTCTT
>LUCH01002969.1:32907-53131 GCA_013368495.1 Paragonimus heterotremus
ACTCCTCTTTGTAAAAGCAATTTACCTCATTTGAATCTTCTTACTATCATGACTGCAAACCTTGCTCTAGTGTAGCCTATCTGTTTGGACGAAGAATCTTGCTTTTGAAGAGATAAACCCGGTTAATGGGACTTTTGACTGAATATTTCCAACTGCATTTATAACACCGTATATAATGCAATTTGAAAACCATGAAATTTCACCTGCTCTTAGTCATGTTTTCCTTCCACAAACGTAAAATCTTTCTCTCGTTTATCAAGACTACGAACACAGTAAATCGTAACTACTCGTGTGTACAACATCATGCGGTTACTATCCGGCAAAATAGTTACCCCCTTCACTCCAACAAACCTCAATTAGTTCTGATGTTTCAAATCTGATGGATATTCATTTGTGACATAAGTATGATCACAGCGTAGTATTATTTTGATGATTTTTATGACAATCATTACTAAATTAACACTATTTGAAGTTTAGTATATTTTAGAGCAATGCTCACCACAATGTTCAATTTGCGATCACTTGTGGAGTGTGTGCAATTTATATCAACGATTAGGCTTTACCGACTATCAGCATTAAACTACATATGTTTTGTAGGAAAACGATAGTCAAACGGTGAACGAAGTTTTCAATTAAAATCTCAAATTTAAGAGCAAGCAATGTTTGTGAATTTACTCCTCATATTTCTGAACGATCGCACGGTTCGAATGGATATTTCGTTGTTCACAAAAATCTGCACGAGTAGGAAGATTGACATCGTTCATAGAGACATCTCTTGTGTATACATTCGTAAAGAACTCAAGAGTTGTATTCCATTTCTGAAAGTTAAATGAAAGAAAAACGAGTTATGTCTCGTAAACAATTTATCAATAAAAATCTGACAGAAATTGTCTGATGAACTGCATACGCTTATCTCACTTTTGCTGAACAAACGAAGCAGACGGATTGTAACAAAAAAGATGCTCTAACAAACAGTCAGAAATTCCTCTTCTCATATGTTGAATGCATCTCCTATTAAGCAGTAAGTGAAAACTGAAGCTTAAACATTGTGGTCGATGGTTACCACTCATTCAAACATCCAAAAAAACAAATGTTACAAGGCGTTGACATTTTTCTCATTCTTGTCGGCCACATACATGAAACCCTTGATTGTTCATAACAGAAGCATGGCAACAGGAACATCAATTATACTGAACGCATGCTAACAAAATCAGGAGTAATTTCATTGTAAAGATACCGACATCAT
Source organism: Paragonimus heterotremus (assembly GCA_013368495.1). Classification (NCBI taxonomy): domain Eukaryota; kingdom Metazoa; phylum Platyhelminthes; class Trematoda; order Plagiorchiida; family Troglotrematidae; genus Paragonimus; species Paragonimus heterotremus. The sequence goes on from LUCH01002969.1 coordinate 34,154, forward strand.
CATCATCTTGAAGGATAGCGAAGTGGCTAATAATACTTATTCACGTTAACTTTCGTGAGTGCTATCAACATCAGAAACATGGTGAATGATGATCATGGTTCAACCAAGTAGTCTGTATCCAACGCGTGTATAATTAATGAAAATTCCGAGTTCCGGACTATCTTCCGAATCCTTGTTGTTTGCTACGTCTCCGAGTTTGCTAACCAATTACTTGTATGTGCCGCAATTCGTTGTCGTAACCCCTGGTTAGTCCTATCAAAATATCTGTCAGTGCTATTGCCCGTGAACTGATAAATTAGATTTGCGGTAGAATGGTTAGCCGAGTCACGGCTAAAAACATGACAGACAAGGTTTTGGGTGAAGAACAGTATCCCCACTTCGCTCTACTTTGTAAGTACGATTTAAGGCGTATCGTTACCTTCTGTCTAGATTGGATGCCACAAGAAATCCTTGCTACTATGCATTACTTTTAATTACTGTTCGTGTTCTTGTTATGTGCTCATATACTTATATATGTATATATACAGTTATACATACTTGATTGTTTTATGTATATGGTCAAATTTTTTTTAAAAAAAATGTTGTGCATATTGTACCATTTACATTTCGGTTTGTTGACGAGTATGAGATGAACATATTCGGCAGATTGTCTCTGAAGGAAAACACAAGACTAAGCTTACGCTATTGCTAGAGTGCACTAATGATGTTTACAAGCGTCAAAACTAGACATTTTGGTGTGCATGTTTAGAAAATTAATGTCAGCAGTAGTTAGCTTCCTATTGTGCCATTAATAGTTTATTACTGTAGTATGAATAGTTAATGAGATTTTACGTTATCCAGATGTCATGTTACACTGAAAATCAGCCTTATATTCGAAGAGGTACGTAACATACTAATGGAATCAGTTTTCCTTTCACAGGTGGTGGACCCTTCAACTCGCAGTTCATAACCGCTTGACGAATTTCATTGTGAATGCAAAGGATCTTCTCTCGCTGTTCATCTGTTAAATCTCCTTTCGCTGCCAGTAAAGCGTACGAAAGCAGCAATGTAGCAAACATCATTATTGTTTTGTGTGTTGCCATTTTGATACGGCTTTATCCAAGTTTCACAGTTTCTACAAAACAGGCTATTTCAAACAGTGCAATCACAACCCCAGCATAGTGTTCATCGTGATAAGAAAAATGTGCCTGTAAACGAATTGTGATTGGGTAACGTAAACCTGTCACATCATTGGTCAATCTGATGACGGCTATGGACAAATTCAGGCACAGAATCCAAACTTTCTGACTGTGTTTAATCTGAAAAGGAACCTAATAGAGTAAATCATAACTACGGTTTTCTTGGTTGAATGCAAGAGTAGGATTAACAAACACTTTATTTACTGCAAATAAAAACTGTCAGCAAACTAATTGCTAGAATCCTCGCGGTAGACCGTTTCCACTGTTAATGTTTAACTGTTGACATTAGCCAGCCCGGTTCTGTAGCATTACGTAGTACAGCGGTATGGCTCATTGATGATGGTTCAGTTTTTCTTCTTCTGATTATCATCTGATCTTATTGTTTACTTTTTTTCTACTGCTGACGGATAGGAAGTGAAACACTCAGTCGTTTCCTCGTAAACTGCCCGAAACATTCAGGTTTAGGAAGGCATTCATAGATGTTTTCCACCTGGGTGGCACCACAACTCAGAGCTGTTGTTGAATCTCGATTTAATCAGAGGTGTAAATCCTGTAAGATTTACCATCTTCTAGATTGGTGGACAAAAATGGACTTCCACTGCATTTACGTTTAGTCTTCCCTCCATATTCATAGTCGGACATAATAAGCTGTTTGACTGACTTTTAGAAAAAACGTGGCTGCACAACATTGACAGCTTGACTTATTCACTACTGACTCAGGCACATCCAAACCATCATTCCAGTGTTTTATAAGGCAATGAGAAGACACAAATCATGTGATGTTCTCCGGAGTAATACTCCGTACATTCTGATCACACATGAACATGTAGCAAATTTTGAACATTTAGATAAGGTTCTTTAAGGCTGAAGCAATGGGTTAAGAGACTAAACAGACAGACACGAAAGTGAAGATAAAGAATATAAGGATGCTGACTACTAGGGCAGCCATAACGTTAACACGGATTGTGACGTTTGATGGTCAAAGCCTCAACAAACTGGAGGATGAGTTTCCGGCGGCTTCGAAAAAGTGCTCAACATAACAAAGTCCTGAAACATCTATCTGTATATTTGCCACGTTTTAGGCGATCGTCCACGTGAGTGCAATGATCGTACTCTTACACTGTGGTCAGACAAATCTAATACTTAACCGATGCGCCGGAAATCTCGAAAACCGATGTCTTGGAACCATCACCTGATATCGGTCGACTATAAAAACAATTTCTCTTCAACTGGTGAACAGTACTACCAACGTTAGCTGTTTGTGTTAGGCAGCAGTTATGCAGAGTTTGTGTAGACAGTTTCGATTGTCAAACGACTGTGATTCAAGCAATTCAGTATTTTGATTCTAACGGACGTCCACATTGACTTAAGGTTAACGCTTATGAATACAATTTGACGTGACGGCTGCTCTCACTGTTTGACGAAGACCAGTTCCATTGAAAAATTCAACAGACTGTGTGAAGAAACTGCTCTAGTGGAGCAGCATTTCAGAGAGATTCTAGCTGCGGTCACATTCTTGTGGAGTATTTGTTCGACATATACATCGTTGTTTTCAATTCCGATGAACACTTATCACATGGAAATTCTTTAGTGATCTTAAAAGGATCCCGAGAAGAAATAAATAACTCTTTCGTTAATACCAAATCAACACCTCGTGAATACAATGGATTCCCATAAAGAGGGTTGCCAGTGCCCCCCAGTTTGACCTATGTAAAAGCCTTTCTTATGTGGGCTCCTGTTTAGTGTTAAACCCCACGATGGTTTTCTGACAGTTATGTCTGAAAAAACGACGGATTGTGGAGGTAGACTTGACAAACGACTTAATTCATCGTTCAAACAGGCCCGAGTATTAAAATGTATCAATCTACTACAAACAACGGTTGAAGAAGGATCAGTATACTGGGTACATCACTGTCACTGTTGATACGATAGATTGACGTACACTCGCGAAAATCGTTTTGAAACAGCTTTCCAGTGATAATATACATGTAACAGTAGCCTACTACGTTCTTTGAGGATTTGCATCTTAAGACATGTAGCACTTTCACAAGGAGATGACATACGCCTAGTAATGGAATTATTTGCCCTTTTTATGTTGTTCGCTTCCATCGAATAGACCCGGTATGATAAGTTCCGACTGTGCAGACTCTGTTCACATGTTTCCTATTTTACCATCTCGATACTAAACACAAGTGCGTTTGGTAAATTTATCAACTGCAGTGATGAAAATAATGGAACATACAGCAGTGAAATCTTACACAGTACATGACGGACATAGTGGGCAGAGTGAACCATCTATTCCTGACAAAGGCAGTCCGTTCGAGATGGGTTGGATACAGAACTTGTTTTCCCTAATCCTTTAGGAAGAATGTATTCTCAAGTTGTTGCTCAGCAACAGTTTCGTGAGCAACGAATTCACTAAAACTTTATATGTTGTTTCGTCACTGCGATCCTATTTTCTTCGACCGCACTACATGTGCAATGAATGAGGTTAAGATATAGACACCGGAAAGCCGAAGGCTTCGTTAATGGATGTTAAACGATTGGTAGTGACATGTCATTTTGTAAACAGACGACATCAGAGAAAAACCTGCAGTTACGCGTGTGGCAATGACCTTGCACCGAAACTCAACCGACTTTGAAACACTTTTCCGGCCACAATACTCACTAGGAAAGAAGGAAGACGTGTTCCGAATTGCTACTATTTTTACACGTCAACAACCTATTGCCTCATCGCGCGTACTGCTGTTGCTGTGGGCAGATGAGGAGTTGCCCAAAGCTAATAACTGAACGTTTGTAGATACCGTTCTGTTAAGGAGGCTTCAAACTCGTACCAGCTGAAGCAAATCAATAGGATGCTTCAGAAATCGAACGCTTGCACACCACCGAGAACACGACAATAAGGATGTAGAATATATTCTTGAGATTCTCAGGATAATCTTAGCTACATCTCACATAGTCTCTGCAATCACAAACAACCTTTGATTGTTCTCCGAACTGTGTCAGTTGAAAAATACCGACACACTCGGTCTGTTTTTACCACGTATCATACTCTCAAAAAAGTTTGTTGCCCGATCTTGTTACACTACAGAAATCATGACATTCGTGTTACTATTCGTGTTGCAGTCATAGAACATAAAAGACGGGGAAGTAAACAATAGATTCATTAAACTCAACGAAAATCTGGCAATGTCACATTCGACCTACAAAAGAAGTTTTACATACAGTATCCATTCTTGTTTATGTTAACACTCAATGTGGGCGACATACACGATACATGCATACATGGACCACTGAACAAGCATTATTGCCGGATGTTTGAAAGCAATCGTTCAAAACAATAGAACTACGTGACAATCAGATTGTGCACTTCAAACTCTATTGAGATAGTTTGCATTTATTACACTGCAGTTGAGTGCAATTGACAACCGGACAAAATTTTGTGTCTGTCACTTGGAATAAACACTGTCATGCTGACTACTAGTTAGTGTATGTTGTGGTCAAATATCACGTTTTGCACTAATATTTTCAGACACGTCTATGGCAAGCGTCTAACCCTAACCCAATTGGCTATTCGCCTACCTAATCAAAATTAACAATTCCGATAAATACGTGAGTAACATAGTGCGTACATTCGGAAACCAAAGAGCAAGTCTCAACGCCACGAAGACCACGAGGTGACTATTGGAATAGTGTGTACGCAATATTGGGAACGTACCAGCAAGGCGAATGATAATGTACTGCTGCCCAGTGGGTGTGAATACACGTCAGCTGTGTCAGTGAGTGTACGCATTCGTGGTCCAATGTTCTAGCAGAACCTGTGCGAGGGTTTAGGCTAGAAACAGCTTCACAGGCTGGTCGTCTGCAGTCACGACATATACATCACTGAAACGTTTCACAGATTATCCACTCAGTGCCATGAAGAACTGTCTGCCGAAATTAAGAACAGTCAGGTCAGGTTTATGATACAAAGACGTGATTTTATGCATAACGTTAATTGATAATGAACTGACGCCCTAGTTACTAGCTGTCGTCTTTAATCTAATCTGATGAAGACGACGGGTCTTACTATACCATGCGTCAATATCAAGGCAGTGGCACATAGTTGAGCAGTGAAATAACCATTGGAGTGCACTTTTGCATGAAGTGATGTTTCCACACATGATTATTATACTGACAACCGTGACACTTCCAGATCAGTTTTGTGTGTGAATGAATGTTTTGATGTTGAAGCATATACTTCGTTTGTTGATTTTCCGATTAAACGACTACTCCGAGATCGACGTTTTTGGCTCAAACACTAGTACAAAAGGCGCACTGGAACGTGAACTACTGGATTCTAGTATTATCGGTCAATTTCGTATTGCAGGCGACCATAACAGGTGGACCATGAAGAAAAGCAACATGGTACTCAACGGAAAATGAACTTGCTTTGAAGCAAATATTGTGCAATTAGGACATTCCAATTGGATTAGTCTGTTTATATGTAAGCGCTCGTTTATTTTCAGATCAGCTCTAGCAGTTATCACCTGTTATTCAAAGCGCATAACCTTCATCGCAGTGGTATTCACGAGGATGTACCCTCTAGCTAATTAGAGTTTGCGTCTAACATTGTAGTTCACCACACCCTGTCAGGCTGTCACCAACGTACCCTAAGTAATGACCACACATTTACTTCAGCGATCGTTCGATCGTGAAGCCTAGTTCGTGGTTGGTTATCACAATTACACCGAACTGCCTGAGTGTGAATTTCCGAGATCAAATGTCCGATATCCTGATTCTCTTTTCCGACGAGTGTATGAAATTCCATCCGTTCAGTTGATACGAACACTACACGTTAAACATGCAAAAGTAACTCCTTTACAAAATCATATGGAGGCGAAATTGATTAAAATAAGAGAATGACAAATTTTTCCTCAAACTTGACGCATCTTTGCTGATTACTGTGAAGAAGTAAATAATTTTTCACTTCTGCATTCAGCCATTTGTCATTGATACACTACACTTCGATGCGCTCCAAATACTTTTCCGTCTTACCCGACGAAGTGTGAATATTCAGAGTTTCAAGTGGACGTCTATCCACTGTAGGAAGTTATAGATATCTACGACATCAATTGTAAAGACACCAGTAATACCGACTTAGCTCTAGCTCGGAACAATTCAGAGATTTATTTATCGACAACAATTGTGCACATTATTATCAATTACGTTGGAAGACAAAAATTAGTGATTGTTAGACTAAGTAGCCATCACCACGGTGAATCTGATTGGATTCCACAGAAGGTTGGTCTGAGAAAACTTACGTATCACACAAATGTATGCTGGAGTGAACACCATGCGTGCTGATAGACTTTCCTGCCGTTGCTCATATCTTATCTCATCTTTCCATCTCTTGATGGAAGACCTGTAGCTTTTCAGTTGGTTGTTAGACTACATCCGGTTGATTTGCCAGCAGTGATAAAGAATTACTGCGTCAAACGTCCAGTGTGTCTGGTGTTCAGTCACCAAATTACCGGGCCATTTTGAAAATCCTAGTCAGTTCATCAAAATAAATGGTCAGATCACATTACTACTTACCACCGGCTATAGTACTCTGTGGAACGTGTTTAATAAGATGAACATTTCTAACGTGTTCTTTTCACAGGACACGTATATTGGTGGGAGGCTAAACAACATCAAACACTAAACAGGTTTTGATCGTTGGTCACGCTATCGATTCAGCTTGTGCATTCAGAATCCCGGTATGTCAATCCAATTCAAGATTCCTGAGCTTTTCTGAATCAGTCAAAATCAACCTCCTCAAGCCAGCTGTCTGTGTCCAGAGACAGCGATTCGTGAACCCGAACGTTCTCTTGAATTGGTGACCCGTCTTAACCCACTTATTGGTTATCAACCCCCGGAATAGTTTGCCGTGAAAAAAAACCAATCCATGTTATTGTAAATTCGGTACTGGTGAGTCAATATGAAGTGCTTGCATCTACCAGGTTTCGTATTATGACTGTTTTGATCAAAGATAGTTGACCTATAACCGACCGTTAAATATGTGCATTCAAGGGCTACATAAGGGAGATCATCTGTTCAAGGAAAATGCATACTGGATCAGACATACCAATATAAATGGCTGGATACTTTTCCGAATTATCTGAGCTAATAAACAAACAACGAGAGTGGACCTTGACGTGGTGTGACGGCTTGCTCATCTCGATCACCCATTGGGCTAAACTGGACGGTATGGTCATCACACGGACAGAGTCACTCGTACCAGGCAGGCCAATATGTAGAGGTCTGACAAACCAGTCACCTGGTCCTTCAGGTTGGGGGTTGGAAGAAGGTTGGCCTCTTTTTTCCGGAAAACGTACCAGTTGTGGTACACTGCCACCCACCCGCTGCCTTGCAGTATAGGCTATTCAGCCAGAGGTTTTGGTCGAGAATCCAAATCGGTCTCCTGTCTAGGTCTGGGCGCCCTGGCAGTATCTCAGCCCACAAACAACCATGAATAATGATAACACAAGTAATTCCATACTGCATCGCCCTATCTGTTGCATACAGCAGGGTGGATAGGCGAAAACATGCTACTGCTGACTTCTCTCCCACTGTCCTACCAAATTTAGCTAACAACCTCCTTCCGACCTCCATTTGTGATAATTACTCTACAGGTCCCACAAGGGATGTAGCTAGACGGGGTAACACTGAGCCGGTAGGTCCAGTTTCTTACCATTCAGTTTCAGGCCTCCCTTGTCCCTTGCTTAGATCTAGAATGCGATTTAATATAAGTGCCTTCAATCTTCGCACTCTAAAACAGACAGGTCAACATGCCACTCTCGCACGAACGCTAGACTCGATGCATGTCGACGTCTCCTATATCTCAGGGATTAGAATCCAGGATAGTAGTCACTGTTTGGAATTAACAGCACCAACACTGTTTACCCGGTACTGGTTATAAACTTCAGGTGATTCCACAGCCGCCGTAACTGGTCAGGCTGGAGTAGGTGTAGTCCTCAGTACGACGGTTGCAGCCGTATTAGTAGATTGGATTCCTGTTAACAGTAGACTTTATGCTGTCCGCTTGGCAGGTTCTGTTAAGACCAGGTCTAGATGCAAGACTTTCAGAAATTTATTCATTGTGTCTGCGTACGCTGACTCTGAGTGTAGCGACGTCGGCATGAAAGACGCATTTTACTCGGATCTGGCCGCTTTCCTTCGGTCGACACGTGGCTCTGATATAGTCGTTCTGGAGGGAGATATGAATGTACAGGTCGGCCGCCTTGGTGAAGTCGAATCTCGTTTAGGTGGCAAGTTTGGGATAGCGTCACATCGGTCAGATAATGGTGGGCGATTGTTGCAGCTGTGCGCTGAGTATAAGCTATTGTTAGCCAGCACTAGTTTTAGGCATCGTTCACGTCAATGCTACACTTGGTACCCGCCTGTTTCGAATCAGGCCTGGTCTCAGATAGATCACATAGCTGTTAGTTATAGGTGGTGTGGTTCCGTACAAGACTGTCGTTCTTATTGGAGCACATACTCGGATTCAGACCATGTGTTGGTACGTTGTCGTTTTGTTCTTACTTTTGTTGGACAACGACCCTACCGCCAGCAACGATTAGCTGTTGAGAAACGGTCGTTACCATCGGTAAAACATAAGTACAAAATCAGCTTAGAAAACTGCCTTAGTTTTACTCACTCCGAAGATCCTAATAGCTGCTGAACTCAAATCTCACAAGCTATTCAGAAAGCAGGTACTGCAGCATGCGGCATAGGGGTATATGGACTAAACAAATATTGGATTTCAAATAAACTTCTTGAGTTGTTAGAAGCCAGACGGAACACTTCTCCTGGTAGTTCACATAACAAGTCTAGAATAAATATCCATAGGAAGTTGAAACGTAATCCAAAGGCTGATCGTGAGGCTTGGTTAATGTAAACAGTTAGGGAAATGGAAAACAATTTTGTCTCCTGGAACACCGGCAAACTCCTTAAGATGGTCCGTGCTAATGGCCCCAAGCGACCGTCTGTCAATGAAACTATCAGCGAGGCAGATGGCACACTAATTTATAATAAGTCCAGAAGGTTGGAGCGTTTGATGGGACACTTTGAGGGCCAAATTAGCCGGCCTCCTGCTTCCATTGTGTTGTCACCACAAACTTGTTATGTAACGCCCCGGTCGGCAGACTTGGGACCACCCACTGAAACTGAGGTTCACAGTTGCATCTCGGCTGTCAATCGTAATAGGGCTTCTCGTCCAGGTGATATCGTGCCGGCACTTTTCGAAGAGATTGGAGAGGTGGTATTAGAGGACTTCACTCAGATATTTCAACTTGTGTGGACGACGGAGATCATCCATCCATGCTGGGGTCAGGCGATAATAGTTCCCATGTAAAAAAGGGAGCCCGGGGCTCTTGTGAAAACCATAGAAGAATTAGCTTGACCCCAGTCATTTCTAAGGTTTTGGCCTCCATTATACTTCGTCGACTCACTGCACTTCGGGAATTAAACATTAGAGAAGAACAGGCAGGGTTACGTCCTGGTCGGAGGTGTATAGGTCATATTTTTACCCTTCGTCAAATTTTGGAGCAGCGTCATGTATACTGTCGACCAACAGTTACCATATTTCTCGACTATAAAAGTGTGTTGGATTCGGTGGATCGATCTACACTTTTAGAGTGGCTTAAACGCATTGGTGTACCGACCAAGTATGTGAACATACTGTCGACGCCTCATTCCCATACTTCAGCTCAGGTTAGGGTTTACGGTGAGCTGTCTGACAGTTTCAGCACAATGAGCGGCGTACGTCAAGGCTGTCCCCTTTCACCGTTTTTGTTTAATTTCGTCATGGTCGAAATAATGAAGGACTGTTTGCGTCGCTCAAATGATGCCGGTGTGGACCTCCTACCTGGTGAAAGACTGACTGATCTTGATTATGCTGACGATAAGTTGTTGCTGTTTGACAACCTTCCAGCGGCATAAGCAACGCTGAACGCAATTTCGCGTTCTGCTAAGTATTTCGGAATGCGCTTTGCAGCCTCGAAATGCAAAGTGCTTCAGCAAGATTGCTGTGATTACGTAGATTTAATGTTGGATAATGAAGTCATGGAAGTTGTTGACCGGTTTGTATACCTTAGAAGCTGCATCGGCGGCGACGGCGGCGGAGGTGTAGGGAATGAAATAGGGGTGCATATTTCCAAGGCTAGGGTCGTGTTCGTTAATCTAAAACACCTATGGCGACAAAGAGATATTTCCCTGAGACTTAAGGGTCGCGAATATTAGACAACAATGAGGGCTGCGTTACTTTACGGCAGCGAAACCTGGCCGCTCAGAGTAGAAGACGTGAACCGTTTCAAGTAGTTGACCACTGATGTCCGCAATCAATCTCTCGTATCGGGTGGCACCAGCGAGTAAACAACGAGGAGGTCAAAAAGAGGGTATTTAGTAGTGATTGTCAAACGAGTTCTTTTTTTTCAATCACTAAATTCGCACAGACTTAGATGGTTAGGCCATGTACTAATGATGCCAGATAGTTGTTTGCCACAACGAGCACTGTTTGCCGACTGGCGTAAGGTGCGAGGTGGACAGGCGATGACCTGGCGTAGACAAATCATATCGTCCACGAAGGAGTTGGTCACTGTAGATCGAGTTCGTCTCCGGAGCTGGGGCCCTCGTGGCCCACTGATTTGGTGACTTTAGACGTTAGGCGAGATGACGGCTAACCGACCTCAGTGACGTGAATGTTGTCGTCGTTAGTCTGAGTTGTCTGTGAAGTGAGTGCACTTAATGACGCGAGGCATTGAAATCCGTGAGAAAGCCGTCTTGCTGATGACGCCTTACTTTCACTTACAACTCGGTTTTTTGTTTGCAAGGTGTAGGCGCTTTGATGTTGTATGTTTGAATATAGACGTAGCTATTTTTAGTAATTAGATCCATTTCCCTCCCCTTCGTTTTTTACTCTCTTCTCACATAGGTTTTTTCTTTCATGTTTTCCTTCGTGGTTGTATGGCAGTTACGCATCAGTGTGAACCACTGATGTACTTTTGTTTATGATGTTGAAACCAGGTTCACCTTTTGCGGATTTTTAGTGCTTTCCAGATCCGATATCGGTGCAGAGAATTAAATATTCTTTGGGCACAATGCGATCATGTTCGTTTTACGGACCGAGAGTTGTCAGTTGTCCGCTCATGCTCCTTTCGTGAAACCACTGAATTTTTGTACTAATATCGTAGCAATCTAGGATAAGATGGACCTAGCAACGACGACATCGTCTGAAATAAGTACAATAAACGTGACTGAATATTTTTTCCGATTTCCTGCTTGCAACCTTATGGATTCAGGACGATCGATTAAATCAAGCTATAGTTTTTAATAACTGTACACCCTGGGTTTAATTGAAGCGTAAGTTGAGCAGAATGGGAAATGCCTGAGCTAACTTTCTCGAGGTGAGGTGATTTCGCGCATAAAAGATAATGTTTGCACCCAGAGCGCAATTTTCAGGCCAAATTATTTGCTTGCAATAAATTAATCTATCCATCAGGTTTAGCAAACCAATGATAAACTGAATTAACGGAATTCCTAGGTTTATGGAAACGGTGAGATAAGCTCAAAGCTTTGTGAACTCATCATTTGCTTGTCTAATTTTTGATGGCCAAGTGGCAATTTTGATATTCTAAGCACCTGAACTCCAATGACCACAAATATTTCGGCAATACGTCCAATGGACACGCAGTTATCTTCAGGGTTTATGCAACTATCAATTTTATCTGATTCAATCAATAAACCACAGAACCACCAGATTCATTCTCACGCTGTACACGCAGACTTGTCGCTCGTTCATTGTGTGGTTATTGTAACGAAAATGTTCTCAAGTCTTAATGGGCGTATTAACGAAAAGACAATGAACATTAATGTCTGAAGAATCAACGGAACTGTAGTAACCAAGATTCCAATTAACAAAGACTGGACGTCTACATATTTGTCTGTTTGCATATACAGGTTTATAAATTAACATGAAATTTTACCTCACTCACTATGACTGATCAGCTTTTATCATTAATGAGTCTAACAGTCTGGACTAGATTTAGTTGCTAGTAGACTCATGCATATTGGAGTCAACACGCTATTTGCGGGTTGTAGTAGTCACTTCATTGTCAGTGTACACCAAGCCACCCTCTATGTGGACATACCAAGGTACGTTCTTGGGCCTTTATGTGACCAGAATGAAAGCAGAATAGAAGTTTAATAACCCACAACTTCATACCATTCTAGTGTAATGACATCTGAGTACTTGTATCGATAACAGTAAAGACAACACGTGGAAGACTGTGATGCCATAAACGATAAACTGAATCCGCACGAAACAAAGCTTATCGGTAGCGTGGTAAATCTCATAAGTTAGACGAGAACAAATCGCGAAAATTCTGGACTTCGGCTGGATTCCAGCCATTGAAAGAAACAATATTCCCGAACGCAGCAGGCACTCTACTAGGTGAGCCACGAAAAAACACCAGGAGTCCAGAGATTTCAAATTTGGATGCAGCTACCTTTCCAATGAACTGCGCTATATGGAAACCACTATATGATTCATCGAAATGATTTCCCAAACGGGATTTCTCTAACAGTTCACACTAGAAGCCCAAGATTTTCCCAATTTGATATTCGATTATTACTTTCTAGATACTTGACAAACATGACTTCCCAAACAGTCAGTATATTCACTTCGCAAATTGTTGACACATAATGAGTAATTGTCGCTGATACGTCGCCATCTGAGCCCCGGGTTTCCCAAGATAAACAATTTCAAGTTTCTCAGTAGCTTATCAGGGTTTTTGATCAAAGGTGCAATTCTAATGAATGGCATCTCCCTCCTAACTCTGACTACGACCGTGTTGGTTTACTTCACATTCTCGAATTCACTATACCTCATCTTATAATCCTGGCATCCTTAACATTATTGGTATCCAATAGAGCAATTGGTGAGATATCTGAGTTAAAGCAGATTGTAATGTAAATGTTATGTTTAAATACATACCACTACACATAAGGTGTTGGCTCCGGTCACAGTGAAATACTCGAAATTCATCATAATCACCACATTTGCTCAGTTTCAGCTGACAAATAGTATCGTTTTCATTCATATCCGCGAGGGCATCTCCTGATTCTCACCGTTGTATATAGGTGTATTCCTATGACATGCATTCTACTGATTGAATTCCGCACGGTGGGTTCAACAGATATCGCGTTTCAACTCACAGCTTATCGAGTCTCAACATACTGGCCCTATTTCGAGTATCGGTTTATGTGTCTGGCACCAGTCCGTGTAGTGATCTGAACCGTAGGACTTTATTAAATTCAACACTGCTGTTTTCAAATGAGTTCAATATTGGGTTTGTTGTTATTCCTGAAACGAACAGACACAATGTGTGGTTGAACAGATCAATTTTGAGTTGTTTGTTACCTTCAAATTACCTCGTACATCTCGTATCATTATATTAGTAGTAAACCTTTACTAATACTATGAGAAATTGCCTACGCACATCGTCAACTATGATTTGACTGACACATTTCTGAAATCAACTAAGATGGAGGAACGTCCTTAGCCATTTTCCACGTTTAATTCCATAAGATAAGGCCACAAATAACAGAGATGCAAAAATAAGATACCCCAACTTCAGTAACACTCAACAAATACAGTGAGGCATTACAGGCAATGACATGATTGAAACAATGGAGGAAAACACTGTTTCAGCTTATCATGAGCACAACGTGCGGCAACATGGATGACACAGTGGGTACCGATGTATTGAAAACCAGTGATTTGCAATCTACTACTCATACTACTACTCAGCAAGAAGGCATGAACATGTATGTGGATATTGAAAAGACGAGAAAAAAATACAAGAAAAAGTGAAGTTCATGTAGGTATGAAATAGTGTTTTCCATACATGAAGATGGCATGGGTAAACGTGACGTTAGCGGAACAACGTTGTATTCAAGTGCATGTGTTTATTTGTTGTGTTGAAGCTGTGTTGATTTGCCGAAAAAACAATCGCTGCATCTCCAACAGTTGGTACCCAAGCCTGGATTTATGGAGTAGGATCACATGGTCGCAACCGGCAATATGAGCCATTGGTGAGACGGCAGTTAAGGCTGGAGTAGAAATCAATGGTAGCCCGGGTTGACGTTTGACTGACACTCGGGTGGCGAATTCATTAATTGCGACAAGACTAGGGAGGAGTGTTCAGCCGTGTGAGATGGTCGTTCAACAGAAGGTGAATTTAATACCAAAGATAATGGAGTGGCAGAATATAACATCCGAATCGGCGGTCTCGTGGTCAAAGAGAATTTAGACATTTCCGGCGATGCACGTCGGGTTAAACCAAGGTTGGATTTTCTCAGTCAACAGAACTTTTATGAGAACTACCGTTTTATGCGAGTGTGGTTGAAACCACCCTGATTAAATTAGACGAATATTCCAACGACCAATTGATCTGGCCTTCTCGCGCATTCATCCGAGTAAATGGAATCAAGAAACTGTGGCTTCTAACTAAAAAATCCACACAAACAACAGTTATCGTAAGAGATAGTAGTAGTTGGAAAACATGAAGAAAAACCAAATGTGAAAGTGCGATGCATTTCCTCACAAAATATCCTCCCAATGATCCCAAAAATCAATATTACACCCGAAATGAGGCAATCAGACTGACATTATTTTTCATGAACGACACGGATGCGAAGGAACATCCTATTACAGAACCACAGGAAGAAAGATGTGGAATGTGCCAAAACCAAATAATCTGAGCTCATGCTCATGCAGCGAACCCGATACACTGTGCTTACCTAAAATCAGAAGAGTTGAACACGGTCAATTGGAACAGTCTTGACTACAACACCATCACATCCAACCAGACACACATTGACTGCATGTGTCTGAGACACGATGTATACACGTGTTCACTGACGCCCTAGATACATGCATATACAATGTGTCATACTGGATATTGTTGGCGATGCGCAATGAACAACATTATCCAACTGTGGCCAGAAAGTTTTCGCAGAAACAAACGCAGTCTTATCAATATGTTCATTTGTCCTCTTCAGAATTGCAATATTCAAGGTGATTAGATCCAATTTTCGCTGTATTACTCTGTTACATTTCATTCTACGTGTATTGTTCGTTCTACTTCATGGGGCTATGTTGGCTCAGTCGTTCGTCATTCGTTCCCATATCGGGTGTCAGACTGTCGGCGTGTTTGTATGCAGCCGGAATCATGATCACAAGTTGGCTGTGTTGTGAAATGTTTGTTACCTTTCAAATCCTCATACTAAGCAATTCCAGAATGAAGATTAGATGTAATCTCATGTTCGAACTGTTTGTTCTCGTCATCATAATCAACCTCCATTCGTTACTTTTTGTTCACAACGCGTTTGACGGAGACCGGCAATGCTTACCAGCGCGAGAATCATTATTGTTTCATATTTTTGTTGACACAATGGCGGCAAATCTATTGATCGGTTTGATCGTTCGTCCGCTGTTCGACCATAATGTTGAGACGCCCACCTGTATGGAACCGTTGATGGTAGAAAAATTGTTGTGAGTTGATTATTCCATGAATTATTCAATGTTAAATAGTAATACTTGTCTTTATTATCAGATAACATGTTTAAGCTCATTGTGAAACTTTACGATAAGTAGTTATGCTACTCGAACACAATCTAATTTTAGAAAATAACACGACAACTCACTGTGTTCTGTATTAGATGCACCGTTTCCGTCGTGATGTCTGTTGGTGACGGCTGTCTAATTCATCTGCAGTTTGCTCGCACAATTTACTAACTTGAACTACCTGATGGCAGACAGGAAGAGGGTCGTCACTACTAGAATATCGAGGTGCCAAGCTGGCCGTTAATTCTGTGACAATAGGCGTCATGTTCGGGTTGTTTACTGCACCAGTGAATGAGCACTTGAAAATCAAGTTACTGATTCGACCGATTCAGTGGAATCACTAAAGCCTCAGCTATGTTCCATGTGGAATGGATTTTACTATCCTGTTTTATGAAGGTGTTTCTTTTTAACTCCATTCACTGGTTAGTTTGTTCGGCCGACAACTGATCAAAGTATGCCCGAGAGACAGGAACCATAGATCCCATTCCCCACATCGAGTTTTATCAAAATCCAGGTTGTCCATGACAACGAAAGCCTTCGTCCAAATGATCATCTTCGTGTAATCGGTTGAGAATTTCACTAATCAGCCTTGTGTCCCGAGTAAAATAATTTACTCTCATTTAATTCTTTACGATTAGTTATTGTCTTTCGGTGGGCACCAGTATGAAAATCGTAAACCTCTAACGTGGCTGTCTAGCTCAGCCTGTAAGATATGTCCCGTGCAAGTGCTTTTGAAGCATAAAGTACTTTCGAACCAAACTGTAGTTTAGATCTATTCGAATAAAATAGCTGTGTTTAATGTTGAGTGGTTTGAGTCTACTCCTCTATTACTAACTAGAAATGCTCCTACTTTGCTTCGTTAGAAGCTTGTTTTCCATCCACTGTAAATCACTGACGTGCGAATAACCTGATATTTCAAAGTTAACTCGGAAGTGCCAGTACGTCCCATAGATTATACAGCAGTGAAATAAAAAAAACGGATGCAAGTAGATTTACCTGACAAATAACCACTAACACATTCTACCCATTTCATTAGCGTTAGTACTATAAGTTATACACTGAATATTCCCCTTTTGTGTATAACATTTCGAATAGTCACCCATGAGTTTATCAGAAGTAGACAGTATTTTGTCTAACCGTCCCATTTTGGTCATACTCCTACGTACATTCATCCATCAGTTTAATACTATGGATCAAACAATCTGTCCAAAAAGATACATCTCCATGGGAAGATAGAATGCACAGTCCGATGAGGTTGGATTGTTGGAGGGTCGATTTGATTTTAGGATGGAAGTCAACATCAATTCTGCGCAATCATCTCATCATGACAGTTCTCAACATATAGAATTACAAAAATAACCTACAAACGAAATTATTATGCTGTGACACATATACTGTTACCTTGACGAGGTGGTCGAGCTTGTGTGCTGTTTTGATCCGGCGGGCCATACTGACTAGGACTCCGACCTTTCCAGGTGCAATCTTCTCAAACAGGCCAATGGGGAGCAGTCGGACGAAAAGCATTTATAATCACAGGATTGTATTGCGCACTACTGATCACGTAGGAATGTATAGGTAGTGAGGCACGAACCTATGGATAAACAGCAGAAATATTCTTAAAGTTGCTACACTGTTATTTTCCGTATCAGGAAGAAGGGGGTTAGGAAAGGTACCCTCAAACAAAGAGCACTCCGATCAACCAACGGTTGTCCGTGACCGCCAGCGTATTATCCAATACGGTCGAAAAACATCGAATATCTCCCAAAAGCCCGATGTGTCCGAATATATCCACTGTGCGCAACAGTTCTCAGAATGAGACATCAATGTCTTATTCACTGCGCCCTCGGGCTAGGCAAGCTCCTCACTGCCAAGTGAGTCGAACTCTTGAGTCATTGGCTCCGGGTAGGGTCGCTCAAGAAAACCCTGTTCACTGTTGTCTCACAGGTCAGACTTTTGAGTCAGAGGCTCGGGGTGGGGTCCCTCAAGTCGACCCTCTTCTGCGACATAAACGACCGGGAAGTATCAGAAGTTGGCGTTCTCCTGACATTGACATTGTTCACCCAACACGACTTTCTCCTACAATTTTACCCCTTTCCTTCTGCCTTCCATGTGCCTCCAGGCGATAGTTGTTTTCTGAGGCCAAGACAACTGGTAACCATTGGCGCCTTCAATGTCCGCACTCACTGACAACTCGGTCAGCAAGCCGCTCTGGCAAGTAATGTCTCAAGTCTGGGCAATGATGTGTGCTGTGTGTCGCAGACGTCAGTTTAAAATACCAGCACCGTTATTCACTTGAACTCACTTCTAGATAGCTGTCGACCCAAGCGCTTCTCTCTCAGAGTTTCTGGTGACGCTGAAGCTGAATCTCGCGGTCAAGCTGGGATGGGAATCGCACTGAGTTCCAGAGCAGAGCAATGCTTGCTCGACAGGATCCCAGCGAGCAGTCACCTGTACCCTGTCAGACTAGATACGACGGTTAAAGTCTGTCGCCGCAAATTAGAGAGACGTTGTACACAGGAAAAAGCACTGTGTTACTTGGAGACCTCCGTGTGTTCCCAACCGTGGACACAGTTGAATCATATGGCAGCCAGTTATCGACGGCGCCACTCTGTTAAGGGCTGTCGTGCCTTTTGGAGCAACCACCTGGATTCGGACCATGCTGTTGTGCGTGCCTGTTTCTTTTGCCATTTGCCCAGAGAACATACATTCGTGAACTCCAGATACATGCCTAACACTCGAGCGAGAGTGTAAAAAACGTTTACCAGGAAGCACTGGTGACGAATCTGTCCAGTTCGAGTCAGGTGAGAGAATCTGTGGAATACTGAGAACGAATCGTAGCAGCACTCACAGCATGTTTTGCAGAGGTGATTTCCGAAGAACCCGTTTAGTTACGACAGAACTGGATTTGCGTCACATCGATAAACCTCATAAACGGACGTCGCTCGATCCCACCTGGTTCTGAATATGAAAACGACTGTCGAGAAATTCAACGCAAGCTGACTAAAAGTTTGCGCTAAGACCGTGAGCAATACTTGGTCGGATAGTCGAAAGAGACGGAAAGAGCCTTTTAATTATGGAACAGCAAAAAGCTTATTCACCTGATCAATAGTTGTTCTGGTCGTCCAGTCAGTGTAAGTTAAAACATATGTG